>JAJKFL010000002.1:3862500-4172500 GCA_021186555.1 Reticulitermes speratus
ATAATGAAAGTGCACAAATGTTATTTTGTATTATATTTATTACAATATATATATATATATACATATTTGTTCGATGGTTTAAAAGACTTTATCAAATTGAATATTGTTATAATGTATGGTGTATATTAAAGTACTATTAATGCATGTTAGTCTACAACACAAAATTAAAAAAAATAAAAATATTTTAGATAAAGCAGAATTGTAATGGACATGAAGAGTCACGAGTGATGACAGAAGTGGAAATTTGAAGTTTTGATAGAATTAAGTTTGTCCAGAATGAATTTAGCTATTAGTACGTATGTGAAAGGCAGAGAATACAACAGGGAGTGTTGGAGTAATTATTTACTGCTTGATATTGTGGGAAATACACGGCTAGAGAGAGCAATGGAACAGGAAATGAAGAGGTGGGAAGCTAAAAGAAGAGAGAATAAATGTGTAGATATAAAAATCTGGGCATTGACAATTATTAGAAGAATGGAAGGTAAGAATATAACAATATTTGGAGAGAAATAATAGAAGCTCTGTGTATAAGAAAGGGAAATCTACATTAGCATGAGAGGAAAAAATGTAACGCTTTGCTATGTTTGTAATAATTTATTAAAGATCAAGTAAAAGGAGGAGACTTATAGAGACTTAACGTGGACAGGAGCACATGGAGACTTATACAGACTTAACGTGGACAGGAGCACATGGAGACTTATACAGACTTAACGTGGACAGGAGCACATTGAGACTTATACAGACTTAACGTGGACAGGATCACATGGAGACTTATACAGACTTAACGTGGACAGGAGCACATGGAGACTTATACAGACTTAACGGTAACAGGAGCATATGGAGACTTATACAGACTTAACGGTGACAGGAGCACATGGAGACTTATACAGACTTAACGTGGACAGGAGCACATGGAGACTTATACAGACTTAACGTGGACAGGAGCACATGGAGACTTATACAGACTTAACGTGGACAGGAGCACATGGAGACTTATACAGACTTAACGTGGACAGGAGCACATGGAGACTTATACAGACTTAACGTGGACAGGAGCACATGGAGAATTATACAGACTTAACGGTGACAGGAGCACATGGAGACTTATACAGACTTAACGGTGACAGGAGCACATGGAGACTTATACAGACTTAATGGTGACAGGAGCACATGGAGACTTATACAGACGTAACGTGGACAGGAGCACATGGAGACTTATACAGACTTAACGTGGACAGGAGCACATGGAGACTTATACAGACTTAACGTGGACAGGAGCACATGGAGACTTATACAGACTTAACGGTGACAGGAGCACATGGAGACTTATACAGACTTAACGTGGACAGGAGCACATGGAGACTTATACAGACTTAACGTGGACAGGAGCACATGGAGACTTATACAGACTTAACGGTGACAGGAGCACATGGAGACTTATACAGACTTAACGTGGACAGAAGCACATGGAGACTTATACAGACTTAACGGTGACAGGAGCACATGGAGACTTATACAGACTTAACGGTGACAGGAGCACATGGAGACTTATACAGACTTAACGGTGACAGGGGTAACATGGAGACTTATACAGACTTAACGGTGACAGGAGCACATGGAGACTTATACAGACTTAACGGTGACAGGAGCACATGGAGACTTATACAGACTTAACGGTGACAGGAGCACAGGCGACGAATAAAGTAGAGCAAAATAGAACTTTTGAGGTTCAGGGGTGAAGAAGAAACATTGAACACACAGAGGTACATCGTAAAGAAAGAATGTAGCCATATTATGAAGTTATAAAGAAAATATATTTGAAGTCAAAATATTCGCTATAATAATTTCGAAAATATTAATAAAGAACTGAGTATCAGGCGAATGTTACGGTGTCAGGACAGAGGGTACTGGCAGAAAGTGTATGGGTGGGGATATATATAAATAAACAGATAAAAATTGAAGAAGATGGTAAAGAAATACCACACACTCATTCTTTAGTCTGTCTTACGAGAGGTCCGTAGCCTCTTCCAAAGCGAGTTCTCCACAGGGTGCGATCTAGTGCTTCCTCTTTCAATTTCCAGTATCTTCTCTTTTCCTTAAGGTCATCCAGTAGCTGCTTAGGTCTTCTCCCTCGTCTTCCCGTCATTTCTATCCTTCCTTCTAACTTTCCTTCAATCACTGTTTCAGAAGGCAGTTTCTACGCAAGATGTGACCAATCCAGTTAGCCTTCTTCTTTTTATTGTATGTACGATATTCCTCTCCTCCTTCACTCTATGTAAAACTTCTTCATTCTCCATACGATCGGTCAACTGATCTTCTCCATTCTTCTCCAGCACCACATTTAAAACTTTCCAGATACTTCTGATCACTTTCCCAAGTGTCCACGTTTCAGCACCACACAAAGCTATGCTCCAAATGTAGCACTTTACTAATTTCTTTCTTAAATTTAAGTCCAAAATACCATACAAGGATATAAAGTAAGAGAGATATAAATGGTATATGACAGATAAAATTGTTACAGCTGTAGGAGGTGGTATGTAATTTAAGCAGGAAGTTTGAATGTACTAAGACTGGCAACATAATCTTGTGTACGTCTATTTGTACCGAACAAAGACCTGAGTGAAATTTTCGTTCATTTCTTATTTAAGTCAGTGTGTGTGGACCTTTAATTTGCCCTTTTCCTTGAAACTTGATTTCATAAGAAATATGGACAACATAAGGATATGATGTAGGGTCTCACTTCAATTCTTGATTATTTGATTTTCTTCTATTGGGTTTAACCACTGTTGCCGTTGATAAGCAATAAGTATTACATATTCTCAGTGTGTGTCTGTAGCCTTAGTTATCCAGCATGCAAAGCGCATGCGCCGTATTATATTGTCATCTGTGGCCTGTCCTGTCTCTACCATATTTTTCCAAATCTCTAAACGGCACGATTTTCAGGAAAAAGTTATTGAACATAAAATGTGTGTTTTGATTTTCTCTACAACTTTTGTCTGAAACATTTCTCATCCTAAGTAGAACTCGAAAGAGATAACCATAAATGCACATAGGTCTTCATATAAAGTCCCTGTTATTCTTTCGTATTTTAATAAACTTGAATTTTCTAGACAAGTCTTCGAAAACTATTCAAATATCTAAATTTCATGAAAATCCATCCAGTGTGAGCCGAGTTGTTTCATGCGGAAATACGCACAGACAGACAGAGAGTCATAGTCGCTTTTTGCAATTTTTCGAAAGCGCCTGAAAATCCCTATAATTTCCAAAGCATTTCCCAGTAATAATTATTTTTTTTGCTAAATCTTCTTGTTTGGAGCGCATTAGTGTCTACGCATATCAGTTTTAATTTTAGGCATATAAGCAATTTAGTCAAATTAATAAGCCATTTAACATATAAGCCTACACATGCGATATTCAAGGTCTCGAAGGCACTCACCACTTGTAAGTACTTCACTGAGCTGAACTTTCCCTTAGGGTATTACGTGACCGGGTCGCGTAGTATTCATTCAAGACTACCGGTTAATAGACCACGCATAGCTATAACGGACAGCGATAAGATTATACGGCTCTACATTGAAAAGAGACAGACGATTTTTTGACTCTGACTGTCGATCAAAACGGAATTTTGCGTTAGTAAGACTCTTAATAATGTAACATTTGCGCAATAGCGGTGTTTGACACTGAGCAAGTTGCGATAAAAGGATTTGTGTAAGACTTCTTAATAATGTAACATTTGCGCAATAGCGGTGTTTGACACTGAGCAAGTTGCGATAAAAGGATTTGAGTAAGACTTCTTAATAATGTAACATTTGCGCAATAGCGGTGTTTGACACTGAGCAAGTTGCGATAAAAGGATTTGTGTAAGACTTCTAATAATGTAACATTTGCGCAATAGCGGTTTTGACACTGAGCAAGTTTGCGATAAAAGGATTTGTGTAAGACTTCTTAATAATGTAACATTTGCGCAATAGCGGTATTTGACACTGAGCAAGTTGCGATAAAAGGATTTGTGTAAGACTTCTTAATAATGTAACATTTGCGCAATAGCGGTATTTGACACTGAGCAAGTTGCGATAAAAGGATTTGTGTAAGACTTCTTAATAATGTAACATTTGCGCAATAGCGGTGTTTGACACTGAGCAAGTTGCGATAAAAGGATTTGTGTAAGACTTCTTAATAATGTAACATTTGCGCAATAGCGGTGTTTGACACTGAGCAAGTTGCGATAAAAGGATTTGTGTAAGACTTCTTAATAATGTAACATTTGCGCAATAGCGGTGTTTGACACTGAGCAAGTTGCGATAAAAGGATTTGTGTAAGACTTCTTAATAATGTAACATTTGCGCAATAGCGGTGTTTGACACTGAGCAAGTTGCGATAAAAGGATTTGATGTAAGACTTCTTAATAATGTAACATTTGCGCAATAGCGGTATTTGACACTGAGCAAGTTGCGATAAAAGATTTGTGTAAGACTTCTTAATAATGTAACATTTGCGCAATAGCGGTGTTTGACACTGAGCAAGTTGCGATAAAAGGATTTGTGTAAGACTTCTTAATAATGTAACATTTGCGCAATAGCGGTATTTGACACTGAGCAAGTTGCGATAAAAGGATTTGTAAACGGGAGGTGCCCAGTTTTATTCTTCGTCAGAATACCGCATATTCTGATAGGTGTTTCGTGGATTTATTCAGTGCCTTTAGGCATATTCCAAAATAAATGAACCTACTTCGGTTACGTTATGAAGGCTTCCTTCCAGATACCTTCCAATTCACCGTCTGCCAATAATTTTACCGTCGACTAATATAGTTGTTAATTGAAGCTCTTCCCCGAAACGTCTGTGGAGGGACGAAGGAAGTCCCAAGAAAAGACAGGCAATATACGTATATCGTAAAACTAAGGCGCGTTCGCGTAACCGTTTTTGCCGTGGAAAAGCAATAAGTATTAACTATTATGATGTGTGTCTGTACCTTATTTATCCACCACGCAATGCACATGCGCCATATTATATTTCGTCTGTGGCCTGTCCGGCTTTACCATATTTTTCCACATGAACTCATAAAAGGTATGATTTTCAGAAAAAATGTTATTGAACATAAAATGTGTGTTTTGATTTTCTCTACAACTTTTGTCTGAAATATTTCTCATTCTAAGAAGAATTCAGAGATATATTATCATAAATGTACATAGGTCTTCATGTAAAGTACCCGTTACTCTTGTCAGATTTTAATAAAACTTGAATTCTGTCAACAGAATTTCGAAAAGTGTAAAAATATTCAAATTTAATGAAAATCCGTCCAGTAGGAGCCGAGTTGTTCCATGCGGACGGACAGACAGACACACAAACATGAACTTTAAAGTTGTACATACCGTGCATGTTTGAGTTAATTATATACATAAACCAACAAATATTGCACTTTTTTATACGTATTGTCAACCCTACATATGTGTCTTTGACTCAAAGACAATGCAGTGAGAGATACAGTTAGTGGACACTTCAAGAGAAACCCCTGATGATGGCTAAAGCACAGCCGAAACATATGTAGGGTTGACAATACATATAAAAAAGTGCAATATTTGTTGGTTTATGTATATAATTATACACAAACATGAAGTTAATATTTACTTTTCTCAATTTTGCGAACACGCCTCTAAAACTACAACCAATCAGGTATTTTGGTGTCCTGGCCGAAGTTTCAAATTGACATCCTCAAAATATATCTGTAGACACTGAGCACCAAGCTAACATGCCAGCGGGAATTTACTGCTGTGTTACCAAAACTAATTATCTGTTTAAATGGGACTTTGCGCCGCACATTTACTTAGCATACATCTACATGCTTCAAATGGAAAGCACTGAATGTCCAATTTATCTCACTGAAACAAATGTAGTTTCACAGTTTCCCTTTTTTTTTTTTTTTTTTGAAGTTGACTTGTTACCTAGACAAAATTATTGAAAATAATCAGTGTGGATTTCTAAGCTACATATCGACTGCTAATGACACGATTTTCAATATTCATCAAATACTCGAAAAAAATAAAATTTTATTGGAAAAAATACATTAAATATTTAAACACAGCAAAAAAGCTTTTGTTTCCCTTAGGAGATACGTTTTGTGCAATACTGTCAGTAAATTTGGTTTTCCCATGTATGCAGTTATTTTAATTAGAACTTCTTCAAATTAGACCTGTAGTAAATTCCGAATAGACAAACATTTGTGTCATAAACTTTTAAGTCGTGCATAGAGGGAGGTTAGATAACTAAGACTCTAATTGTATATATATATTGTGAGCTTTGAAACGCGTATGACACAATTGTGATGAATGTTTTTAGTGATTGAAAACATTTTATTAAAATGTTTTCAATTACCAATATGAATATGACATGTATCAAACATTTTATTAAAATGTTTGATACATGTCATATTCAGGATGCTCTGAAGAAGGAGGTGCTTTATTACCATTTCTTTTTAACTTTTCCTTAGGATATGCCATTAGGAATGTCAAGAAGACGAGGCGGGATTGAAGTTGAATGCAACACCATCAGCTTCTGGTTGAAGCTGATGGTGTTAATTTATTGGGCAAAACACTTGACTGCTGTAAAGAAAATTTACAGAAATTTTATGAGCCAGTATTGAGGAGGTTTGTATAGAAGTAAATGCTGAGAAGAACAAGTATGTGTTCGTGTCTCATAAACAGACTGCAGGACAACATAACAACAAAAAAGACACATAATAAATTTAAATTAAGTTTCAGACAAACTGATGCACAACTAAAACCACTTTTATTGTAGCTTTATTATAATTTTTAAAATTATATTATAAAATATTACAATATATTATTATAATTATATTATTATAATTGTTAAAATTATATTTTAACAATTATAATAAAGCTACAATAAAAGTGGTTTTAGTTGTGCATCAGTTTGTCTGAAACTTAATTTCATATGACGAAGATGCAATGTGTCAAAAATGCGAAATTGTTTGAAAATATGGCGAAGTTCAAATATTTGGGAACGAGCTTTTTAAGGAGGACACTGCTTCGTGGATTTAGTTGGTTAGTTACGTAGTTAGTTAGTTAGCTAGTTATTCTGTGGTAATTTTGCTGATGTTTGTGTAAAGATAAGTGAGATAAACGGCATTAAAATTACAAAATTTTCAAAACTTTTTTTTTAGGTACTTGCAAAATATTTGAAACAACATTTAATAAATACATCGCAGACCAGTGAAGAGGTCACATCCATTTTTTTGCAAAACATGGCAGAAATATTGTGACGATATATTGCGCAGTTTATTGCAACATTTGTGAGGCTTATTAATTTGTCGGCCTGTTTGCATTATTAAAGTTTTAATCAACTACAATTATGGCTTTCATTAAATTAACAGCCACTGGTTGCTTTCGTGATAGACTGCCCGGTCCGTCGGCTGCTTGTCAGGGAGGCGAGATTTATATCCAGTAATAAACACAGCTTTATTTTTTTTTTTGAGGCTTGTCTGTCTTCGCGATAATTTCGCACATGGTTACAAGTTGCAGTTGCTGCTATATTTGCCTCAATGGGGCAGTTTAAAAGGGGCAAGGGCCAGAACACAAACACGCCCAAATACTTTATTCTGTAATCACCGTGGATCTTTTCACAGTCACTATTTACATACACCAACCGGATGCAACTTTATTTATCAACAATAAATTCTAAGTCACTATTTATATACACCAACTGGATGCAACTTTATTTATCAAAATTCTAAGTCACTATTTACATAACAATGTGCAACTTATTTTCACAATAAATTCTAAGCACTATTATACCAACTGGATGCAACTTTATTTATCAACAATAAATTCTAAGTCACTATTTACATACACCAACTGGATGCAACTTTATTTAAAAAAACTGTATAGTTTTTTAAAACATATTTAAAAACTTTTTAAAACCTGACATATGTTTCGGCTCTTATAGAGCCATCTTCAGGGGTTTATTGTCGTTAAAACTGCATATATTAAAACGTCTTTTTCATTGGTTCACTTTTAGGTAGCAGTGGAAAAGTGAAAAACCTTACCCAAAAGTGAACCAATGAAAAAGACGTTTTAATATATGCAGTTTTAACTACAATAAACCCCTGAAGATGGCTCTATAAGAGCCGAAACATATGTCGGGTTTTATAAAGTTTTTAAATATGTTTTAAGAAACTATACAGCTTTTTAAATAAAGTTGCATCCAGTTGGTGTTGTAAATAGTGACCCCAAATAATTAACTGTCCTCTCCTATCATTCAGGGACATTGACTGTAGGAAACAGCACAGAATTCCTTCTGTTTTGTGGGAAAGTGTTAAAAGTATCATAATATAGACTGCCTGTAACAAGGGCAACGTAATTTGTTTTTAATTTTGTGTGTATATCGAAAAATTAACACAGTTTAAAATTGTGTTGATTAAAATATGATTTTGTTGTTTGCTGAAATATTCGCGGTTTGTTCTTTAAATATTATAGGCTGCATAAAGTACGTGAAATAAATACTTAACTGGAACTTTGTATTACTATTCAGTTAACCAACAAATGCACAAAAGAAACTACTTTTACAGTTTTATAATATCGATGTATTCCCCTACACGTTTTTCGGTCCGTAGACCATCTTCAGGGGGGTACAAGCTACTACAGTTCACATGCATGTTAAAAGGGCCCGAAAGACACACTTGTCTTAGTAGTAATTATAAAAAATTTGGATTTGTAAAATATGTAAAACTGTAAAACTTATGTGAAAAAAAGCTGCTATTTTAAATTTTGACATTAACTTATACGATAAAATTATAAGTTTTACAGTTTTACATATTTTACAAATTCAAATGTTTTATTACTAAGACAAGTGTGCTCTTCGGGCCCTTTTAACATGCGATGTGAAGTGTAGTAGCTTGTTACTCCCTGAAGATGGTCTACGGACCGAAAAACTTGTAGGGGAATGCATCGATATTAATAAAACTATAAAGTAGTTTATGTTTGTGCGTTTGTTGATTAAACTGAATAATACTGAATAAAAGTTATTTGCAAATAGATCAACATTAATTTATAAAAACTCTTTTAGTTGTAATGAAAATTTTCTGCTCAAATACAGAATTTTGAATTCCCCATGCAATGTGGGAAATAAGTTGTCGTTTCGAATCGCATGAGGTTAAAGTAAATCCGAAATATTGTCGAAATTTAAATTAAATTTAATGAAATTATGTGTATGTAGTTGCAAAAAAAAGAAAGTGGTGTCCACGAGGAATATCATCTCCAATTATTTACATTCAGTACAACTCAGAACAAAATTCCGGCTGAAAGTCTCGGAATTAGGACAAGGAAATACACGAACATTCAGAAGTACTTGAAAATTCCAGGGAAGTTTCCACGAAGTTGTTCTCGTCTGACCATAATTACAGTTTCGTCGCGCATTCCATCTCAGTGTCTCTCTCTACTCCTCTCTTTCTGAGGTGTTGAAATATTGTTCGAGGCACCTACCATAAATAAAGGACTATCTTCCTCGAGGGAAGTTTTCGTATTTATTGGCAGCAGTGTTAATCAAAGGGACATCTCTTTCATCTTGTAAGGAAATAAGCGACCTAATTTACAGCTAAAGTTAAAATAAATTTCCTTTCCTCTTGAATTCAACTCGATCTTTATCTCTATTTAATAATCAAGTTAATACTTTTATGAACAAATCTCATTTGTTTTAGAATATCTCAACTTTCTTTTAAATTCCTCATAGAACGTGTCTAACAATGTCGACCTCGGTGGACTAGTGGTTAGCGTGATAAAAATCCTGAGCACCACTTCCCATGTCGTAGATTTACGGCATGTAAAAGAACCTTACGGGCATGAATAGAAATGTTTCGTAAGCAAAATTTAGCGGCCATTTCTCACCAAAGTATCCTGACTGCCTGCCAGATGGCTCTGGCTGTCACATTGAATTGAACAGCGCGGCCAGTCGGCTGGTCTCCGAACTGCGAAAATGCGCAGACCACGTAAGAGGAGGCCCAGGCCCATATAGGGCTGTCGAGCCATGGTTATTATTACTGCTTACACCGTAAAAGCACAATAGTAATATCTACAGCCCAAAGATATCAGGGACATAGCCCAGACTTCTTTCGATATGACATTATCATCTTCAGGACGGTTTCTTTAAACGTATACAGTTGCTGGCTGCCAACATGCTCTAAAAATTTGTACAAATACTTTTAACACACTTTCAGGTGTGAACTGTAGCAGGATGACCTAAGTGTGGGAATAAAAGTGGGGGTATTGGTATGTGGTGTATTGTAGGTATATGTTGGGGAATATTGATTGGGGTATTAGGTATTGTAGGGTATTTAAATTCAGTGGCGATCCTGATCTGGAGGTAAGGTTTAGCGGAAGGTACACAATGCGACATTGTACTTCTCCGCTATACCGAATCAGAATCCGCCACTGTTTGAATTTGTCATATTTTTTACTTTAAATATAAATATATAATATATATATTGCATATTTTATTGACTGCGGTTTTATCTTTCCATTTTATTAGGTTTTAATTATTTAATATCCAGTAATTAATTAAGAAATATTTTACACGTGCAAATTATTATTATTATTACAGGATAGTGTATTACTGCGGGAAATCTCTGCGTATAACTAATACTAACTAACTATAACTAACTAACTACCCATGTAGCACAGTCCTTCTTGAGAAGCTAACAGGTCGTCAGCTAGTCAAGAATTCCCGCGTTTTATGGAACCCGAAGGTTCATTACCGCACTCACAACAGCCCGCCACCTGTCCCTATCCTGAGCCACATCAATCCACTCCATGCCCCCATCCCACTTCTTGAAGATCCATTTTAATATTATCCTCCCATCGACGCCTGGGTCTTCCAAGTGGTCTCCTTCCCTCAGGTCTCCCCACCAAAACCCTGTATGCACCTCTTCCTCCCCATACGTGCTACATGCCCCGCCCACCTCATTCTTCTTGATTTGATCACCCGAATAATATTTGGTGATCAGTACAGATCATTAAGTTCCCCGTTATGTAGTCTTCTCCACTCCCCTGTTACCCGTTCCTCTTAGCCCAAATATCCCCCTCTGCACCCTATTCTCGAACACCCTCAGCCTATGTTCCTCCCTCAGTGTAAGAGACCAAGTCTCAGACCCTTACAAAACAACAGGCAAAATTCTCTGCGTATAACATCCAATCAAATATTAGTACATTTCATATTAGCACAACTTATATATTTTTAAACTATGGCTTTTATGACTTGTTTTGTACCTCTTGATTGGTTCTGATACTTCTGTAATTTAATTTTAGATCTAATGTATTGGACCTTTTTAATGTACCTTCCTGAAAATTGCAACATGGTTGGCCGAAACATGTAGGAGGTCATTGTGTATATAAACTAATTTTAATATACTTGTGTGAATTTGTTGGTGTTGATGTAATCTGTGGTCTTTTGGGTAATTACACAGCGTCGTGTGATAATTATTTACCGACGTTTCGGGACAACGTGTCGGTTCCATCTTTATGGGTCAAGATTCCAAGACGTAAAGAAAGCTTGTGACAAGGAAACTTGGCAGCAAAGCGGGGTAGGGAGCCGTGCGATGTGACAATAGCCAATAGGATGAGAGGTAAATAATTACCACACGACGCCGTGTATTTACCCAAAAGACCACAGATTACCTCTTAATCTCTTTTCTCTGTTCTTTCACGTGATAGGAAAAATTATTTTTCATCTGTGAAAGTAATGTCTTTCTAATTTATCCACAAATGTTCATAAATTTGAACAAAAGGCTCAAGGAGCACAATATAATTCAGGATAAATTCTTATGTACTGGCACGCGGTGGCGCAGTTGGTTGAGACATTGCGCTATAAACCGGAAGGTCGCGGGTTCGATTTCCGATGGTGTCATTGGAATTTTTTATTGAAATAATCCTTTCGGTTACACTATGGCCCTGGGGTCGACTCAGCCTCTAACAGAAATGAGTACCAGGAGTATTTCCTGGGGGGTAAAGGCGCCGGTGCGTAGGGCTGACAACATTACCACCTTCATGGGCTGATTGTCTTGAAATCTGGGAGCCTCAACCTCATGGAACCCTAAGGGCCTGTCTAGGTCTGTAATGGGATTACGTTACCTTTACCTTTACCTATATTAGTGCCTTTAGAAGCCAAATAAGTTAGTCTATATCCAATATTACAGAAAAATATTAAAATAAGAGATGTGAAGCCGGAGCTCTTTGCCAAGAAACTCAATAAATGTATAGAGCTTGACAAAAGTGAAACGAAATATCCCAACTGAATGCAATTAATGGTATGCCCGAAGCGTGGAATTCGAAACTAGGGCATCTCTGCAAAAAAAAAAAAAATATACCCGGTGACATAAAAAGTTCTCGCGCTGTTGCTGTGAAAAATTTAAAAAACGCAGTTTGGCACCGTACTTGCTTCAGACGTCGGAATGAAAGTTTAATTCTTTTCATAACGAAACAAAGGGAATGAAGAAAAACTTTGGCAGGGACGAGCGTCAGCACAGTCAGCACCGTCAGCACTGTCAGCAGTCAGTATTCTGGTCCACATTAAAGTGCGCTTCTTGCTTCCAACACGGCTGAATAAATCCTTTTTTTTTTTCACTCTCGTTACGCACTTAAATTCGTAAAAAAAATTGGAATTGGATTTTCCTATTACATGATTATTTTATTTAGCGCCAACATGCTGCAAAATACACGGAACACAGGCACTGCGATTTTGATATTTAAAACAAAAGTACTTTTCTTTTTAAAGTTAAATAGAAATTTCACAGATTTGAAAGTATTCATTAAATTGCTTGTACGGGATATCTAACAATGTTAAATGCCGTATCAAAAAAAATTACACATCAGTGCAACATTTATTTACTTACTAATTTCCTATTTAATTCGGCCCCAAAATATCATCTTCACAGGAAAAGCGATACTAGAACACTGGAGAATTACTGGTATTTTAACATCAATAAAATACACAACGTAAGGCCTTCACGGTGACTACATTCAATAAAATAACAACGTAAGGCCTTCACGGTGACTAATTCAATAAAATACACAACGTAAGGCCTTCACGGTGACTAAATTCAATAAAATACACAACGTAAGGCCTTCACGGTGACTTCATTCAATAAAATACACAACGTAAGGCCTTCACGGTGACTACATTCAATAAAATACACAACGTAAGGCCTTCACGGTGACTACATTCAATAAAATATACAACGTAAGGCCTTCACGGTGACTAAATTCAATAAAATACACAACGTAAGGCCTTCACGGTGACTAAATTCAATAAAATACACAACGTAAGGCCTTCACGGTGACTTCATTCAATAAATATACAACGTAAGGCCTTCACGGTACTACATTCAATTAAAATACACAACGTAAGGCCTTCACGGTGACTACATTCAATATAAATACCAAACGTAAGGCCTTCACGGTGACTTACATTCAATAAAATACACAACGTAAGGCCTTCACGGTGACTACATTCAATAAAATACACAACGTAAGGACCTTCACGGTGACTACATTCAATAAAATACACAACGTAAGGCCTTCACGGTGACTACATTCAATAAAATACACAACGTAAGGCCTTCACGGTGACTTCATTCAATAAAATACACAACGTAAGGCCTTCACGGTGACTACATTCAATAAAATACACAACGTAAGGCCTTCACGGTGACTACATTCAATAAAATACACAACGTAAGATCTTTACGGTGACTACATTCAATAAAATACACAACGTAAGGCCTTCACGGTGACTTACATTCAATAAAATACACAACGCAAGGCCTTCACGGTTACTACATTCAATAAAATACACAACGTAAGGCCTTCACGGTGACTACATTCAATAAAATACACAACGTAAGGCCTTCACGGTGACTACATTCAATAAAATACACAACGTAAGGCCTTCACGGTGACTAAATTCAATAAAATACACAACGTAAGGCCTTCACGGTAACTTCATTCAATAAAATACACAACGTAAGGCCTTCACGGTGACTACATTCAATAAAATACACAACGTAAGGCCTTCACGGTGACTACATTCAATAAAATACACAACGTAAGGCCTTCACGGTGACTACATTCAATAAAATACACAACGTAAGGCCTTCACGGTGACTACATTCAATAAAATACACAACGTAAGACCTTCACGGTGACTACATTCAATAAAATACACAACGTAAGACCTTCACGGTGACTACATTCAATACAATACACAACGTAAGGCCTTCACGGTGACTACATTCAATAAAATACACAACGTAAGGCCTTCACGGTGACTAAATTAAATAAAATACATTCATACACATACTATGACATGTTCGTCAGTGCATCGTCTATGTAGGTTGAAACAATCCTAAGAATTAAAAAAAGAAGAGAAATTTTTAAGGTAATTTTTTCCGACCCAGCCTTAGAAATTGTACCAGAGTGTATTAGAGAATGTTAACTTAGAACTTGGGAATTTTTTTTTAATATTTACATCCACACATTATTGTGCTGTAATAGAAGGACAGTACAATGGTTGTTGTGTCTATCAGGATATCACCACAGTTATGCTGTAATAGAAGGACAGTACAAGGTTGTGTCTATCAGGATATCACCACAGTTATGCTGTAATAGAAGGACAGTACAAGGTTGTGTCTATCAGGATATCACCACAGTTATCACGCTAGTGTGCTTGTTGTTTCCTGTAGTAAGTTAACGATGGTAGTGGTTAACGATGGTAGTGGTTCCAATGGTTGTGGCAGAGCAATTTTATGTCACAGTGCCGAACCTTGCATATCATCGTACAGCTATAGACAATCTCAGACGCAACATCTGCATTCTGGAATATCTGTCGCTAGTCGAATTTTGTGGAAGCAATATCACTTATGGTATATTGTGTTTTCCTGAAGACGGTTTTGAACCCTTAATAATTTTCAGGTAACAGCATATAGTCGTCGATACTGACGTAGCTGTAGCATAATACACACACACACACACACATTAAATCTGGTACTTTAGGACTAAAACGAAAATAATTTGTAAATAAATTATG
The DNA here is from genome assembly GCA_021186555.1 of Reticulitermes speratus. Classification (NCBI taxonomy): domain Eukaryota; kingdom Metazoa; phylum Arthropoda; class Insecta; order Blattodea; family Rhinotermitidae; genus Reticulitermes; species Reticulitermes speratus. Next base: position 3,877,588 of record JAJKFL010000002.1, read on the forward strand.
GATTTAAAAGAAATTTTGAGAAACATTGTAGTGTGATATTGAATATTGTTACGCACTTCATAGACTTATGAAATAGTCTTTAAAATAGACTTTTATATGCCATAAACCTAAACTCCCTTAGGGTTACTCTGATATATATAGAACATTGTATTTTTTTGGTACAAAATTTATGGACTGCTATCCTTTATTACGGCCGATCCCAGTGGCCGTGCGGTCTAAGACGTGGGTCTGCGGCCTCTCGCTTACTGGGATTGTGGGTTCGAATCCCACCGGGGGCATGGATGTCTATCTGTTGTGAGTGTTGTGTGTTGTCAGGTAGAGATCTCTGCGACGGGCTGATCACTCGTCCAGAGGAGTCCTACCGAGTGTGGTGTGTCTGAGTGTGATCGTGAAGCCTCGAAAAATGAGGCGGCCTAGCCCCCAAGGGGCTGTCGAGCCATTTAAAAAAAAAATTTATCACTTTCCTGTTGATTACAAAATTTTTATGGCTTTCAAAATTAGACTATAAGATGTATCTACATGTGTCAACAAGAAGTACTCGTGCATTGGAAAGCCTGAGTAGAATATAGCTCATGGGAGATCTAGGAACAGATGAAGACTAATCAACTGTGTAAGTTTTGCTACATAACATCTATATAAGGAGCCGGATTTCAGGGAAGCATATGTTGTGGTTTGTGTTTGTGTGAAGCAGTTTTCTGCGTCGTTGAGAAGTAAAGCATTAACATTGGGCCCACAAGGTTTATTCCAGCTCCCCCCCCCCCCCCGTCTCCGCCTTCTTTCAGTGACATATGCTATCGACATATATTGTATAGTTCCGGAAGGACGGACAGACGGACAAAATCTCATCAATAAACGTGTATGTCATTTAATTTTTTTTACAAAGCGTGTAAGTACGAGTCTTTGTAAGAAATTCCTGGCGCGACACCAGAAATAATAACTTAAAATCCTGAATCAACTTCATAAGAAACAGATCTTCCATTTGTCTTACGTGACAGACAGTCTTCTGTGGTGTTTTTATTTGTCATGGCGATTAATAAATTTCTGTGATAAATGCCTGAGTTGTGGTCTTCACCAGACTGAAAACCATGTTTCTTTTTTTCAACCCCCAACTTTACGACTATTTGCCCACACTAAATTAAATATAATCATACATACGCTTATCTTAGATAAACCAACAGACACACGTGTAATTATATGAAAATAAAGAGATAATGCCAATCCAGTGGCCGCGCGGTCTAAGGCGTGGGTCTTCGGCTGCTCGCTTGCTAGGATCGTGGGTTTGAATCCCACCGGTGGCATGGATGTTTGTCTCTTGTGAGTGTTGTGTGTTGTCAGGTAGAGGTCTGTGCGTCGGGCTGATCACTCGTCCAGAGGAGTCCTACCGACTGTGGTGTGTCTCTCAGTGTGATCAAAAGGAATTAAAACCTCAACACTGAAACGGGAAACCAGAGTAGGTAGAAGAGAACGACTAAAAAAATAAATAAAGAGATAATAATCAGTTTAACATTGGGTATTGCACTAATTACATATTCTTCTACAAACTTTTCGTTTGTTTTTCTTAAACAGTGTGATATGTAGGCATATAATTTATATTATTTACCTCAAAAATTCTTCTGATATCAAACGATGAATCACTGGACTTTAATGTCTCAAAGCTAAACCATTTATAGTTTATTATAATACGACAAAATTAAACTAAATTACAATAATTAATTATTTGTATTCAAAGGGAAAAGTACTGAAAGCTGGACATCACACAAAATGGAAATATACAGGGTATACACAAAAGAATGGTGCAGTTTCAAACGTGAATAAAAAATTTATTTCTCACCTTACACGTGCACAACATACACCGTCAGCGGCGGCAACTGTCCAAGTTTCTCATTTGGTAATTACAATCCTTCAATGTGTGCACCCTGGGTCACACGACACACATCACACGGTAATCAAACTCATCCCAGACCCGGTGTAGCATGTCCGCTGTAATGGCCTGCAGTGCATGCGTTATCCGATCACGAATTTCATGGATGGACGTGGGCAATGGTGGTACATAAACGCTGTCTTTAACAAAATCCCCAAAGAAAGAAATCGCACTGTGTAAGATCTGGCGAACGGGGTGGCCAAGGAAGAAGGTAATCACAGATCTGGACACCTCAAAACGGAGCACACAGAAAGCCTTCTCCTGCTGCAACGCCATCTTTGAAACTGGCCCCGCGGCCACGCAGTAAGCATGAGAAGCGAACTGCTGGTAGCGCATGAGAAACTTGGACAGTTGCCGCCGCTGACGGTGTAGGTTTTGTCCGTGTAATGTGAGACAAAATTTTTTATTCACTTTTGAAACCGCACCATTCTTTTGTGTATGCCCTGTATACAGAAAATACCGGACCTCGCTGGTACCAATTTTCCTGCTTATTCATTTTAGACTGCATTCCAGGAAGCAGAGATTATTTTTGCTCGACATACGAAGAATTTAGAGGGTGTAGGTAAATAACGTCTGGGACTGTCACTTGAGTTTCAAGGTTCTTTCGCTAACATATTTATAAGCTGTGAAAACTTACAACTTCTGACAGTGACATTTCAATTTCAGATTTTTTTTTTTACCCGAGCGTCAGTCACGTTTATATTGACTACAGTCAGAATTGACTCGATTGAAGTATCGCTAAGTCCTTTACACTGCCTTTTAAAGACGGGACGACGTCCCAGTGTTGCCTTCTGTACTTAAGGAGGAAGGTACTCTCTGCCTTAACATATTCGTACAATTATTTCAAGCACTGTATTTTTAGGCGCGTTAGTAAAACTGTGAAAAGCGACTAGCTTCGTCACGTCCGTCTGTCTGTCCGCATGGAAAAACTTTGATCCTACTGGGTGGATTTCCATGGAATTTAATACTTGATTATTTTTCGTAAATATCGTGAAAATTCAGCTTTGATTAAAACTTACAAAAATAACAGGTACATTACAAGAAGACCTATGTACATTTATGATAATATCTCGCTCAATTCTTCTTAGAATGAGAAATGTTCCAGACAAAAGTTGTACAGAAATTCAAAACACACATTTTATGTTCAATAACTTTTTCCCGAAAATCGTGCCGTTTATGAGATAATGTTGCAAAATATGGTAGAGCCAGACAGGCCACAGATGACAATATAATACGGCGCATGCGCTTTGCATGCTGGATAACTAAGGCTACAGACACACACTCAGAATATGTAATACTTATTGCATTTCCACGGCAACAATGGTTACGTGAACGCGCCTCAATGTTACGTTGTACGTAAGTTGCCTGTCTTTTTGGGTTTTCTTTACGAAGTAAATAGGAAACGTTGTGACCACGTCTGTCTGTCCATATTTTTGTCAGATTTTGGTGGAAGTACGTGTAAGAGATCAGCGTCTGTGAGTTGCGTGAAAATAAGCCCAGGGAACGACATATTTTGAGACGTAGATGAAGATACACGTACATTAAATCGCGTAACGTGAAACAGAATATTTCGAGAATGAAGAATGCCATGGTAAATTCTGTGTACCACGTTACTGAGTACACCGTCTGCAATCTTATTGGTTTGTTCCGTTTCTCTGAAAAGCAAATCGAAATCTCGTTTCTTGTTTTACGATCACCAGATGGCAGGTGGTATTACTGTATTCACCCCTGCTGGAACAAAATTAACTCGAACGCCCCTCGAGTAGTGCTTAGGTCTATTATATAAGGGTATCAACACACTCTGAGAAAAGCCCTGTTGAGGGTTTTAAACGTTTGGAGCACTTTTATAGGACAACATGACAAGAAAATTTAAATCAAATAATGAAAAAGGGTAGCAGCATTCCTTTGTTGAAGAACGCTCCTTCTATAGACCAGGCTTACCCTTTGAAGCTATCTTCCAGAGCTTTTCAGGTTTATAACTTGCGTATTGAGTGAAATTGTGACATCAAAGTGCGCCTTAAGGGGTAGAATACGTGAAAGTGGATCAATGGGAAACAGTATTTGTGCAAATCGCAGCTAGAAATGAGATTTGTCAAATATTCTTCGTTGAATCTTCAAATGGTATTCAAATAGTTTCAATAAACTCGTACATTTGTACGCAGTTTGAATTTTATTTACGATTAATGGGTAGTTTAACCCTTTCATTACTGACGTGTGCCTAAACTATATATAAAAACCCTGTTACTATCTTACAGAAAACGTAACTCGTAACCATTTTAAGGACCAACATGTTAAATTGGTGTCGACCTCGGTGGACTAGTGGTTAGCGTGCTAACCACTGGACCCAAGGTACGTGAGTTCGACCGAGGTCGATGGATTTTTAAGGGTGATAAAAATCCGTAGCACAACTTCCTTCGGACGGGAAGTAAAGCCGTCGGTCCCATGTCGTAGATTTACGGCATGTCAAAGAACCTTACAAGCATGAATAGAAATGTTTCGTAAGCTAAATTCAAAGCCTCCATTTCTCACCCAAGTCTCCTGACTGCCTGCCAGATGGCTCTGGCGGACACATCAGGATCGATAGAACAGCAGCGCGGCCAGTTGTCCAGTCACCAACTGCCACGAATGCGCACGACTTAGTAACCTCGAAAAGAGGAGGCAAGAGGAGGCCTGAGCCCATATAGGGCTGTTGAGCCATGGTTATTATTATTATTATTATTATTATGTTAAATTGGTAGTTTGTTCCGAGAATCATATCGAAACACAAAATACACCCTGTGGGTAAAATTGAGAGTCTCATCATTTCATATCAGATGGTTAATATCTTAACCACTGGAATTTAAACTGTTAAAATTTAAACTAAGGCAAAATTTAAATACAAAATAACACTTGAAACATGGTTTTAAAAAAACTACCATTTACATCGGCCAGAAGTATTTTTGACGTGCTAAAATTGTGGAAAATTCTGCTTTATTTACGAATAAGGTTCTCTAAATTAGAGTTAGGATTAAAACCTTGAAGGGCATAAATTGGAAAATTGAAGAAATTTTAATGTCATACAGTGTATTAAAATTTTGGCACTGCATACATATAACTCAAGGTCGTTCTGATTTTTGACCTTTGCTTCTGTTTTGTAGAGGAAGTTTTCTTAATTTCAGTAAGAATTTTTAATTTATTTAGATAATAAGATCAAGTTTGTTACATTAAATTTAATATATTCTACATCAGACATTACACTGTTACACTCGGCTATGTCCACCACGTCTGCAGACTTTACAGTAGCTCAGATGCAGTAAATTTTGAAACGACTCGTCAGGGACATATAAACTTCTAGGAGGTCTCAGGAAAACTCCCAACGTTCAGGGCCGGTCAGTTTCTGAAGGTGATATTTATGGTGTCAGACAGGTGTGGCGTGTTCCATTGGATTTACCCGTATTCTCTGAATCCCAAGAAACATAATTCGATATGAGTATTGAGGCGCTTTAAAGTGGATAAGGAAGTACCTGAGGACAACACTCTGACGACCAAAACAAACACAGGGTATCAGGATGAGTCACAACGCAGCCATCAGGCGAAGCCTACAGAACACGGCACAACAACACGGCACAACATCACGGCACAACAACACGGCACAACAACACGGCACAACATCACGGCACAACAACACGGCACAACAACACGGCACAACAACACGGCACAACATCACGGCACAACAACACGTACAACAACACGGTACAACATCACGGCACAACAACACGGCACAACAACACGGCACAACATCACGGCACAACAACACGGCACATCACGGCACAACAACACGGCACAACACGGCACAACAACACGGCACAACATCACGGCACAACACGGCACAACAACACGGCACAACAACACGCACAACACGGCACAACAACACGCCCCAGATAAATTCACCAGCCATTTGAGAAGGAAACAAGACCAGCTGCCAATAATTTTAAATAAATTTAAAAGTTTTAATCAAAAAGGAAATCAAACGCACTTATATGTTTTAACCACTGAAACAAAAACGCTACATGTTTTTATAGTGAACATAGTTTATCTTATTTTAACATTGAATGTGAACCAACTATTATAGTGGATGTGTAGTCTGTGTTTATATACTTTGATCTCCCTGATGATGACTAATAATGTAGTCGAAACATATGTAGGGGTATATATGACGACAAAGGTGTAGTGCATATGTTGGTAAAAATAAAAGCTATTATATAAGACAGAATGCACGGTGAATATAATGTGAAATTTGGTGTATCAGGATTTTGAGATTTTTGTGGTTTTAGTGATTCTGAATTACAAAATGTGTAGGAAGTATGTTGAGATGGTTTAGAGCTTCATCGATCTTCTTACAAACTTCTTTGCCCTGAGGTGGAAGCTGGAACCCTACATCTGATTCCAGAAGCGGCACTTTAACTCTGTTCCCCCGTGGGGTTTTGAATTTCATTGTATAAAACGCAGAGGGTATTTGATGTTGAATGTTTAAAAAAAGCGATATTTTTGACATGTCAAAATACAGGGCATACACAAAAGAATGGTGCGGTTTTAATAGTGTTCACTATTAAAACCGCACCATTCTTTTGTGTATGCCCTGTATAATACAATGTCGTATTATTAAAACTCCATGCATATATTACTAAGAAAATTTGAAGTAATTTAGAATACATGCTACACATGTATTCTAAATTACATTTAAAATAAATTATGGCACTCATACCAACGTAGCATAAACAGTAAAGCTTATTACTTACATTAAATTTTCGCGGTATTTCTCAGTCGTTCCATACAAATGCTGGGATTATACCCAATTTTAAGCCAAGCATCTCCGACATATTATTTAAGGCTAGGCAACCTCCTCAATGCTAAGCTCTTAAAATCAAGACGATGAAACTACTTTAACTCTTGTCTGTTTTTAACCACAAGATGGAAGCATCAGTTTTCTCCGAAACGTCGTAAAATAGTTGTCAGTCTACATGACGTAATTCCAGCTCATTTTCTATCCTTTTCTGTAATGTTATTTGTCTCTTTCGCACTTATGCTTTTTATATTAGACTTATTTAAGTTACTGTCCCTGTAAGTTCCTTTGAGTACGAATTTCTCTGTTGTATGTGAAAGCATCATTCCTTAAATCTCTTTTTATCCCATCATAGCTGTATTCGTACCCAGGATATTGCAGCTCCTGTCCCGACTAATGTTTTCATTCCTGTAGGATTTAACCTTAATACAGATACATTGTACAAGTTCCATTTGGAATCACACGAGGAACTGCTGCTAGAGGGTCATGGCAAAGGAGGTCGGCGCGTGTGTGTGTTGGGGGGCTGGGAGCAGTTGCTTGAAGGCAGCCAGATCTTCTTCTAGGATTACTTCTGGATATGAGGAAAAATGTTTCTGTACTTCGACGGATCCTCTCATCTCCTTCTTAACCTCTACTCACGCCTGTTTTCCTCGTTTGTACTACACTCGTACTTTGCTCATGGAGCGAAATTCGAACCACAAGGTACTTTGTTACTGGTGTCTTTTGGGGGTTACGGGCGTAGGGGGGGTTGAGGGGAATTGTGTAGTAGGAAGGGAAAAGGGAAAAGGGTGTTAAAATATCAGATCACGTATAAGGTTCCCATGTGGGTTTGGGGTTAGGTTAGGGGTAGTTGGTGGTAGTGAGGAAAGAGGTGTGGGCCATGTGGAACTCGTAGGAAGGTACGTCTTCTGAAACGAATGGTAGAGTTTGCTAATATAATTCCCTTTTCTTCCATTTGTTTTGTACGAAACGTGGTCTTAGAAAGTTCTGCTGGATAGTTTGAAGGTTTCAGTTCCAATGATGTTACCTCACGGGGCATAGACCGATGCTCCTACTGAAATTCTAAATCAACTTATAGAGAGGTTGTTCTTTATGTCACTAGAGGTCGAAAATCTAATTTCCTTCTTTTTTCCCATCTGTATAAAACAAAGTTTTACACGTTCTGGAAACTGACAAAAATTGTACCTATTTTCGTGTCACATTAGATATTTTGAATACATATTCGTGTTATTGTGTTTTGTGATTACACGTAATTATCGTCGTGTTTTCACAACAGGGGGACTGATACATTCCTAACACGCAGGAATGTGCTTTCCTATCACTTTTTTTTTGTGGTCATGGGCCCCGCAGCAGAAGCTACGGACGCACCGCAGCCTTAAAGCTTATTGTGCAACTCTGTGATGAAGATGATTATATTTTTTTCGTTTTTCCAAGTAATGGAGCACCGGTGGAATGATACTGACAGGGGAAAACCGAAGTACTCAGGGAAAAACCTGTCACAGTGCCACTTTGTCACAAATCCCACATGGACTGACCCGGGATTTTTATTTTTTATTTTTTTTTGTCTGTCCGGGGTTTTTCCCCTTTGATCCATTTTTGTACTGTTTAAATCCTTTCGTCCTTCATGTCACTTTACGTTCCATGCTACTGTCCTTACAACAAACACAATACAAACATCCATGCCCCCGGTGGGATTCGAACCCACGATCCTAGTAAGCGAGCGGCCGCAGACCCACGCCTTAGACCGCAAGGCCACTAAGATCGGCTCAGGATTGAACCAGGACCTCCGCGGTGAGAGGCCGGTGACTAACCGCCTGAGCCATGACACGGCCACTTCCTATCTCTGGGGTTTATAGTTCGAAAACGCACTGTTGTACTTCGTTATTTACGAGGTTGTACGCAGATGCTACTCGTACCCTCGTATTATTCAACCTGTATTGTGTCTTCCTCCACTGGATATACATTCTCTGGTTGATTATTCTGGAGATGAGTGCAGAGTGAATTTCCGAACCATCATAAGGCGTTTGAATCCACACAAAAGGCCACGCACCAACAACATTTTTCCACGACTCAGTTGAACTGTACCACTCAGAGCGCAAGACACGTCCCATCTCTTTATGGTACTTATTTTGGATTTTTATTTTTAGATAATAGGTAAAAAGAAGTTAAATTTCACCCCAGAACAAGCCACAAAGGCCCAGAGGGGGAGTAGAGGTATAGCTGCTTCTTTTTTTTAACCTTGTCGCTAGATGGTGGTGGGTGGTAAACCCACCCCCGGCCGCTTTACCCCTGGGAAAGAGACCCGGTACCCATCATACAGGAGGTTGGGTGGGCCCCAGGGTCGGCCTGGACGGGTATAGAATATCTCGCTTTTAACCGGGATTCGAACCCTGGGACTTTCCAGCCCGTAGCGTGTTGCTACCCGAACTACGCTTTTATTGGTTAAACGTTTAGCATATTTTTATAAACAAACACTTAGTGGGACTTCATGGCCTGTTGTAGGGTGAAATGTACCTTGTGACTACCGGACGCTGCATAAACCTAGGCACTGATACGTCGTTAAACAATAATAGGTAAATTAATTAAATTTTGTCGTTATTCGTTCTCATAACGTAACGTTCAGACGCAGAAAATATGTTGCTTTCTGGTAGCTAGCTTTCTGGTAGCTAGCTTGTGGTCGCTAGTTTGTGGTAGCTAGCTTTCTGGCAGCTAGCTTCTGTTGCTAGCTTTCTGGCTGCTAGCTTTCTGGTAGCTAGCTTTCTGGTAGCTAGCTTTCTGGTAGCTAGCTTTCTGGTTGCTAGCTTTCTGGTAGCTAGCTTCTGTAGCTGCTTCTGGTTGCTAGCTTTCTGAAAACTAGCTTTGGTAGCTAGCTTTCTGGTAGCTAGCTTTCTGGTTGCTAGCTTTCTGGTAGCTAGTTTCTGGTAGCTAGCTTTCTGGTAGCTAGCTTTCTGGTAGCTAGCTGTCTGGTTGCTAGCTTTCTGGTAGCTAGCTTTCTGGTAGCTAGCTTTCTGGTAGCTAGCTTTCTGGTAGCTAGCTTTCTGGTGCTAGCTTTCTGGTTGCTATTTTCTGGTTGCTAGCTTTCTGGTTGCTAGCTTTCTGGTAGCTAGCTTTCTGGTAGCTAGCTTTCTGGTAGCTAGCTTTCTGATTGCTAGCTTTCTGGTTGCTAGCTTTCTGGTAGCTAGCTTTCTGGTTGCTAGCTTTCTGTAGTAGCTTGTGTACTAGCTTTGTGGTGCTATTTCTGGTAGCTAGCTTTCTGGTATAGCTTTTGTAGCTAGCTCTCTGGTAGCTAGCTTTCTGGTTGCTAACTTTCTGGTTGCTATTTTTCTGGTTGCTAGCTTTCTGGTTGCTAGCTTTGTGGTAGCTAGCTTTCTGGTAGCTAGCTTTTGGTTGCTAGCTTTCTGGTTGCTAGCTTTCTGGTAGCTAGCTTTCTGGTAGCTAGCTTTCTGGTTGCTACTTGGTCTAGCTTTTGGTGCTAGCTTTCTGGTAGCTAGCTTTCTGGTAGCTAGCTGTACACAAAGTATCGTGAAATGCACACATTAGAACACTGAAACGCATTCATATCGATTTTATACTCTTCCCTGTCTCACTTCAGCTGTTTGAATTATTAAACCTCCTTTCTACAAGTACACTCATTCATTTCCACCACCAGTTTCTCTACAGAACATTGTTTTTTTTTTCATGGCAGCCATGAAGCCATCTACCGGACTGGTCCATCACACTCTTCTCACCCTGGACCATCAGTAATGCCTACCCCAAGACCTCGCAGTCACATTTCGCGGTTATTTCCGCAGCAGACATGACACCCTCCCTCTCACAGTCCACCACCCCATTTCGGGACACATCATGGCCGACCTGTCGCCTTAAGGACTAGCAAAACGCTCTATGACAGAGCCATTGTTTACGCATACACGCAAGTCCGTAACACAAAACGTAAGGAAAGGTAACAATTGCGACGCACATTCTACTCAGCATCCATTATTAACCGTGCTATGACGGCCTCGGTGCACTGTACGGACGTATAATTCTTCACATTAACCCTGCCTTCGGTGCATTGTACGGACCTATAATTCTTCACATGAAACCGGCCTCGGTGCACAGTTTACGGACGTATAATTCTACACATGAACCAGGCCTCGGTGCAATGTACGGACGTATAATTCTACACATGAACCCGGCCTCGGTGCAATGTACGGACGTATAATTCTTCACATTAACTAGGCCTCGGTGCATTGTAAGGACCTATAATTCTTCACATGAAATCGGCCTCGGTGCATTGTACGGACATATAATTCTTCACATTAAATCGGCCTCGGTGCACTGTACGGACTATAATTCTTCACATGAACCCGGCCTCGGTGCAACGGTACGGACTTTTAATCTTCACAAACTGCTACTCTCGATGCACTGTACGAACCTGTAATTCTACACACACTGCCGGCCTCATTACACCGTACTTTGGTGAACATCTTTCAAAGGTATATAATCTTAAAACTACTCTGTTCAGGGCAGTACTTGGAATATAATGGTTTAATATTCAGCGAGGTCAGGTTCCGAAATTTTGTCGCGAAACCGAAATAGTATAGAAATATTTTTTAGCATTGCTCAATCCCTTCGAGGATATTATTTCGATACCAGACACAGGCAAAGCTTTCTCTTTCCTCAAATTTGACGTTGGCAGTGCCAATGCACGATACTCACTGGAGGCGCCCAGACAACGTCGTCGTTTCCCGTCCTTATCTGTGTATATAAGTCATCCTATCTTCTCTCTTATCGACTTCTGAGCAAAAGCAACCCCATTACAGGCCTGGACAGGCCCTGAGGTTTCCAGGAGGTTGAGGCTCCCAGATTTATAGACAATCGGCACATGAAGGTGGTAAGGTCAACCCTACGCACCGGCCGCCTTTACCCCCCAGGAAATATTCCGGTACTCATTTCTGTTAGAGGCTGAGTCGACCCCAGGGCCATATTGAGACCGAAACGATTATGTCAATGAAAAATTCCAATGACACCATCGGGAATCGAACCGCGACCTTCCGGTTTGTAGCGTAGTGCCTCAACCAACTGCGCCACCGCGTGCCCCCGACTTCTGAGACATATCGCAACATCCGAGGAGCTTAATATTTCTTATATTCTTTCTAAAGCTATTTTTTTTTTATCTGGTTTTCTAATTTGTCAGTTCTATCAGATGCATGTTCTAAGGTTTAAGTCTGTTTGCTTTGCAAATGGCCGCTCGAGACGTTTACATTGACCCACTAGTTCGTTGCACTAAAGAAAGGAAAATGCATGTAGCTCATTTACATTGCAATCTTATTTGGGGGGGGGGGGGGGACAGGCCGGGGGAGGATTTATGAAATTTCAGATGAACTTAAAAAAATTATGTGTGAACGTCCCTTTCCTATCTTCACTGCCTTTAAACTACTGTTTAATGTGAAGTGGGAAATTCATTTATCATTATATCATAGAATAAGGAAGCATTAGCTTATTGTCCATAGACCAGGGCGATAATGTGGCGTAATATTATTATATTGTATTATATTATAAGAGAAAGAATTAATGAACAAGGTAATATTTTCTTTGTATCTAAGTTATTTTACACGCAAGGGCGTATTTCATATTACTGCTGTGCAGATATCTGAATATAACGACAAGCTGTGAAGTTTGACTGGAAAAACAGAAGGTAAAATTGCTTAAGCTATAATGATGTGGTGTATATACAGTACATACACAAAAGAATGGTGCGGTTTCAAAAGTGAATAAAAAATTTATGTCTCGCATTACACGGGCACAACATACACCGTCAGCGGCGGCAACTGTCCAAGTTTCTCATGCGCTACCAGCAGTTCGCTTCTCATGCTTACTGCGTTGGCGCGGGGCCAGTTTCAAAGATGGCGTTGCAGCAGGAGAAGGCTTTCTGTGTGCTCCGTTTTGAGGTGTCCAGATCTGTGATTACAACCTTCTCCCTTGGCCACCCCGTTCGCCAGATCTTACACCGTGCGATTTCTTTCTTTGGGGGTTCGTTAAAGACAGCGTTTATGTACCACCATTGCCCACGTCCATCCATGAAATTCGTGATCGGATAACGCATGCACTGCAGGCCATTACAGCGGACATGCTACACCGGGTCTGAGATGAGTTTGATTACCGTGTGGATGTGTGTCGTGTGACCCAGGGTGCACACATTGAAGGATTGTAATTATCAAATGAAAAACTTGGACAGTTGCCGCCGCTGAAGGTGTATGTTGTGCCCGTTTAAGGTGAGAAATAAATTTTTTATTCACTTTTGAAACCGCACCATTCTTTTGTGTATGCCCTGTATATATATCACTTATTGGTTAGAACGTTTTTTTATCTGTCTTCTTTTACGAGAGTTGCTTTTCATTGTACAATCTCATAGCATAATTTAAGAAACAATGTTAAAATTCACTCCTTCTTAAATTTAAAGTTTATCCATCAAGTCTTATCTACTATCACTTATTTATTTGATTTAAAGTATTAAGTACTCTCCAGTGGGCCGGTCACTCACTGCCACAAATGCACAAGACCAAGTAACCTCGGAAAGAGGAGGCCCAAGCCCATACAGGGCTGTCGAGCCATGGTTATTTTTATTATTATTAAGTACACTAAACAACAATAATAAATAATAAATAAATAAATAAATAAAAATAAATGAATCTCTTGTGAAATATAACTTTAATTGCCAATTTAAGCTAATAATAACGCATTACGTTTTAATAAAGGAATTAGTTAGGGAATTTGTAACTTGAAGTAGAAATGTTAAGTACAAAGGAAATAACGAAGTGGCCTAACATTTAGCACTAGTTGCCATTTTGATTTTGTTAACCCTTTGGTGTTTCAGAATTAAAAAATAAAAAATCCGCTAAAGACATTGGTCTTGTTTTCAAATCTCCTTACTACCAAATTTTATTCCCTTATGATTTCTTCTTTCTTTCCGAGAATAAAGTCACAGCTAGGAAGGCCACGTTTGCATGGTGTCCCTGAAATTCGGGGATAATCGCTGACCTTCCTACATGTAATTCCAAAATGTTAGCTGCAGCGGTGCTTCTAGCAGTAATAGAAAGGCTGGACACGCTCCATAAACTCGGAAAGAATTACGTTGAAGGGGAAACAAAAGCCATTACCAAATACAAGGGCAGGCCTGTGGTGTTCTGTTATGGACTCAGTGTAGGAACTTTTGGATTTATCGTCATATGTACGCAAAAAAATTATCGGACAGGTGATAAGAGGTGGCCCCTCAAATTGGGTGTTGTATGTAAATAGGGCATCATTGGTGACATGAAAATGAAGATTGTACTGAGTAGCTGCTGATATTAATATTTACACTGCAATTTATGTTGATCAGACGGTTTATTGCGAGTTATTGTAGGGGCTTAAGACACGACATGACGCACACACGTAAGGTACATGTGCGTTCCTTAAGACACGACATGACGCACACGTAAGGTACACGTGCGTTCCTTAAGACACGACATGACACACACGTAAGGTACAAGTGCGTTCCTTAAGACACGACATGACGCACACACGTAAGGTACATGTGCGTTCCTTAAGACACGACATGACGCACACACGTAAGGTACACGTGCGTACCTTAAACACGACATGACGCACACACGTAAGGTACACGTGCGTAGCTTAAGACACGACATGACGCACACACGTAAGGTACACGTGCGTACCTTAAGACACGACATGACGCACACAAGTAAGTTACACGTGCGTTCTTTAAGACACGACATGACGCACACGTAAGGTACACGTGCGTTCCTTAAGACACGACATGACACACAAGTAAGGTACACGTGCGTTCTTTAAGACACGACATGACGCACACGTAAGGTACACGTGCGTTCCTTAAGACACGACATGACGCACACACGTAAGGTACATGTGCGTTTCTTAAGACACGACATGACGCACACACGTAAGGTACACGTGCGTACCTTAAACACGACATGACGCACACACGTAAGGTACACGTGCGTAGCTTAAGACACGACATGACGCACACACGTAAGGTACACGTGCGTTCCTTAAGACACGACATGACGCACACAAGTAAGGTATACGTGCGTTCCTTAAGACACGACATGACGCACACGTAAGGTACACGTGCGTACCTTAAGACACGACATGACGCACACGTAAGGTACACGTGCGTTCCTTAAGACACGACATGACGCACACGTAAGGTACACTTGCGTACCTTAAACACGACATGACGCACACACGTAAGGTACACGTGCGTAACTTAAGACACGACATGACGCACACACGTAAGGTACACGTGCGTTCCTTAAGACACGACATGACGCACACAAGTAAGGTACACGTGCGTTCCTTAAGACACGACATGACGCACACGTAAGGTACACGTGCGTACCTTAAGACACGACATGACGCACACACATAAGGTACACGTGCGTTCCTTAAGACACGACATGACGCACACACGTAAGGTACACGTGCGTTCCTTAAGACACGACATGACGCACACGTAAGGTACACGTGCGTACCTTAAGACACGACATGACGCACACACGTAAGGTACACGTGCGTACCTTAAGACACGACATGACGCACACAAGTAAGTTACACGTGCGTTCTTTAAGACACGACATGACGCACACGTAAGGTACACGTGCGTTCCTTAAGACACGACATGACACACAAGTAAGGTACACGTGCGTTCTTTAAGACACGACATGACGCACACGTAAGGTACACGTGCGTTCCTTAAGACACGACATGACGCACACACGTAAGGTACATGTGCGTTTCTTAAGACACGACATGACGCACACACGTAAGGTACACGTGCGTACCTTAAACACGACTGACGCACACACGTAAGGTACACGTGCGTAGCTTAAGACACGACATGACGCACACACGTAAGGTACACGTGCGTTCCTTAAGACACGACATGACGCACACAAGTAAGGTATACGTGCGTTCCTTAAGACACGACATGACGCACACGTAAGGTACACGTGCGTACCTTAAGACACGACATGACGCACACGTAAGGTACACGTGCGTTCCTTAAGACACGACATGACGCACACGTAAGGTACACTTGCGTACCTTAAACACGACATGACGCACACACGTAAGGTACACGTGCGTAACTTAAGACACGACATGACGCACACACGTAAGGTACACGTGCGTTCCTTAAGACACGACATGACGCACACAAGTAAGGTACACGTGCGTTCCTTAAGACACGACATGACGCACACGTAAGGTACACGTGCGTACCTTAAGACACGACATGACGCACACACATAAGGTACACGTGCGTTCCTTAAGACACGACATGACGCACACACGTAAGGTACACGTGCGTTCCTTAAGACACGACATGACGCACACGTAAGGTACACGTGCGTACCTTAAGACACGACATGACGCACACGTAAGGTACACGTGCGTACCTTAAGACACGACATGACGCACACACGTAAGGTACACGTGCGTACCTTAAACACGACATGACGCACACACGTAAGGTACACGTGCGTACCTTAAACACGACATGACGCACACACGTAAGGTACACGTGCGTACCTTAAGAAAAGACATGACGCACACACGTAAGGTACACGTGCGTACCTTAAGACACGACATGACGCACACACACGTAAGTTACACGTGCGTTCCTTAAGACACGACATGACGCACACGTAAGGTACACGTGCGTACCTTAAGACACGACATGACGCACACACGTAAGGTACACGTGCGTACCTTAAGACACGACATGACGCACACACGTAAGGTACACGTGCGTACCTTAAGACACGACATGACGCACACACGTAAGTTACACGTGCGTTCCTTAAGACACGACATGACGCACACGTAAGGTACACGTGCGTACCTTAAGACACGACATGACGCACACACGTAAGGTACACGTGCGTACCTTAAGACACGACATGACGCACACACGTAAGGTACACGTGCGTACCTTAAGACACGACATGACGCACACACGTAAGTTACACGTGCGTTCCTTAAGACACGACATGACGCACACGTAAGGTACACGTGCGTACCTTAAGACACGACATGACGCACACACGTAAGGTACACGTGCGTTCCTTAGTTTCAGGTGATGAAATCAAGGAGCATTAGATGTGCAAGACGTGAGTCACGTATGCGGCAGAAGAGAAATGCATACGGGGTTTTGGTGTGGACCTTGGAGGAAAGAGAGCATTTGAAAGGTCTACATATAAATGGAAGTATAATATTAAAGTGGATCTGAAAGCTATAGGATAAGATGCGTGGCCTCTGTCCTTTTATGTTTGTCATCGCTTTGTGTTCATTGCAGTAATGATTTACTTACCATCACCACAACTAGTGTATAATATACAGCAGTTGGTAATTAAGTCCTTCATTAGTGGACTGGCTTAGGGTAGAGATAAGTGGTGGGCTTTTGTAAACAGGGTAATGGAGGGAATTTCTTAAGTAGCTAAGAAATTAAGGACTCACTTCCATGAGTGAGTGAGTGTGGTGAGGTGTGAGTGAGTGTGGTAGTAGTGTGTGTGAGTGAGTGGTGGTGAGTTGGGGTGAGCGTGAGTGTAAGTGGGGTGATATGTTGTGAGCGTGGAGTGTGTGAGTGAGTGCGTGAGTGTGTGTGCTGAGTGAGTGTGCGTAGATGTGTGAGCATATGAGGGAGTATGTAGTGAGTGTATGAGTGTATGAGTGTGTGAGTGAGTGGGTGTGAGCGAGTGTGTGAGTATGTTGAGTGAGTGTATGAATGTGAGTGGGTGTGGGTTGAGTGAGCAAGTGTGTGAGTTGAGTGTGCGTGAGTGTGAGCACATGAGTGTGGTGAGTGAGTGGGTGTAAGTGAGTGAGTGAGTATGTAAGTGAGTGAGTGTGCGTATGTGAGCATATGAGTGTGTGAGTGAGTGTGTGAATGAGTGTGTGAGTGAATGAATCAGTCATTTCTGTCGGTATCTTTCCTTGCATAATAACGACAATGTTCTGACGCCGTACTGTTACTCATTTTCACACAAGCTGCCCGCAAGCCAAACCTGAGCAGTCTACATTCATGGCTCCGTCAGCTTATAAATACTCATTCTAATTCTCTCAATATTCGTCTCTACAGGATTTAAGTCCTTAATACTAACATTTGTACCGCCCAAATTTTGCAATATTACATAACACACTTCCAGTTCCAAGTCGCCCTTTTTCCTCAAGCTTTGCTGCATAGCCTGTACTGCTCCATGAAACTAATCTTGCAGCTAATTCTCACACACATTCGTTTTGCACGCATTTTTTTAAAAATATAAACACTTCTGTTTCCTTCTCTCTTTTGTACAGACACCTCCCCCCCCCCTTTTTGTATCTGTTCTCTCATATGTCCTCCCTGAATGTTTTGATCTTTTTCCGCTCAACGTCTCGCCTCGCCCATGTAACGTAATCCAGAGAGGTTCCCAGAACGATGTGTGAATACAGCCGACTGCACACAATTGTTCGACCATCAGATTACACACTTCGTAGAGACAGCTTGCAGGCTGCATGAAGTACGAAGTGCCCCAATGGAGCACATCGCAACAGCAACAGCGTGCCTTTCATATATAGTGGCTTTCGTTGTAAATTAGGGGACTAGTCAGCCGAATTACCAGAGAGAATTTTGTAATAATAACTAATAACTAACTAACTCCATGGAGCAGAGTCCTTCTTGAGAAGCTAACAGGTCGTCAGCTAGTCAAGAAATTCCCCGCGTTTTATGGAACCCGAAGGTTCATTACCGCACTCACAACAGCCCGCCACCTGTCCCTATCCTGAGCACCAAAGAGTCAGTCCAGGTCCGAGGCTCTGTATAGTGTTTCGTAAAATGGTAATTTTTTACGGTGAGGAGTTGTTAGCACCTCGCCCAACCCCCAAGCTGGAGGACCACCCCTTGTCGGCTGTCCGCGACTGCATATTCGCAGCTACCCTCCATATCCACAGGCCGTTCCTCCATCCGCGACCTGAGGACGCGCATGCCGTGGTGACAAGGACCGAATTATCGTGGTGACAGGGACCGACTTATCGTGGTGACAGGGACCGACTTATCGTGGTGATAGGGACCGACTTATCGTGGTGATAGGGACCGACTTATCGTGGTGACAGGGACCGACTTATCGTGGTGACAGGGACCGACTTATCATGGTGATAGGGACCGACTTATCGTGGTGATAGGGACCGACTTATCGTGGTGACAGGGACCGACTTATCGTGGTGACAGGGGCCGACTTATCGTGGTGATAGGGACCGACTTATCGTGGTGATAGGGACCGACTTATCATGGTGATAGGGACCGACTTATCGTGGTGATAGGGACCGACTTATCGTGGTGATAGGGACCGACTTATCGTGGTGACAGGGACCGACTTATCGTGGTGACAGGGACCGACTTATCGTGGTGACAGGGACCGACTTATCGTGGTGACAGGGACCGACTTATCGTGGTGACAGGGACCGACTTATCGTGGTGACAGGGACCGACTTATCGTGGTGATAGGGACCGACTTATCGTGGTGACAGGAACCGACTAATCATGGAGAGAATTTCGTAATATCTCGAAAAATATTCTTTCTTGAAAGCGAGTGTGCGGGTGGGATTGGATTAAACTGGTTCAAGACAGAGACCGGTGGCGTGCTGTTATAAGCGCTATAACGACTTTCTGGGGTCTACAAGAAGCTAGCAATGTCTTGACTAGCTGTGAAACTCTCATAAAATCAAATATGAATGTGCTGTATGAAGTCACTGACCTTTATTCTTAGACCCTTTTTCGTTGAGCCGGTGTTAACCAATCCGTACAGCGACAAGACTTTCGACGAGTTGGAAAGCTAACAGAGGCACGGAATTCGTGTTAAAGTTTCTGGACGAAGAGGCCCACCGCGCCTCATATACAGTGGGTATGAAGGGTGCTGAAGGGTGCTGAAGGGTGCTGAAGTGTGCTGAAGGGTGCTGAAGGGTCTGCTAGTGAAGGGTGCTGAAGGTGGGTGCTTTCCCGAAGGTAAAGCGGCTTCCGAGATTTTGGCCATTCACCACCATCTAGCGCTGATATTAAGAATGCGTGGAGCTGTATCTCTACTCCCACTGCGTGCCCTCGAGCCGTGCACAGGGATACCTTGACCTTTAACTTAACGGTTTTTAATTTTATATCTTTGTTTGCGGCATCTTCAAGTCCGTGTTTACGTCCTTCCGTCCGTAATAATTTTTTAAGTAACAGAAAAGTTTTTACTAAATTTTCATACCTTTGAAGCTAGAAGGACAAGACATAAATTTTCAATCTCTTTAGTATTAAGGACATTTATTTCATACACTTGTCGATATAGTGATTTTTTAAAGAGGTTCAAAGAAATTTATTTTTGACTCCGTGCAGAGTGTTTGTAATGATTATCACTGAAAAATTGTTTATTTTTATCTGCAGCTTTACAAACGTCTAGCTCAGAGAGGCAAAATAAATCCGAATAAATCATATTTTTGGGCAAACACTCCTTTGGAGTGTATATCTTTCTGTCGTAGTATTTGGACGTATTTGTCTTAGATGCTATTAGTTAACAGTGAATTTATTGACGCCGTACATACTGAGTGGATTGCTTAACTTTGGTAACTTCAGTGCTAGTGAGAAAATTTAGTAATGGTGGAATGAGTAGGAGGCAGAATTTACGTATAAACTTATATTGCTAATCCCACATTTCAGCTGAGTGACATACATTAGACATTAAAATGCATAATGATTATTTAATGATTATTTCTTGTCACGTTTCTTTTGTCCCAAATCATTTCCTGCATTATAATGACTAACTAACTAACTGCATGGGGTATATTTTTCTTGCGAAGCCATCAGTCTTGACTTAGTCAAGAATTTTTCGACATGATATATGCGCTCTTCTGGTATTTTACGCAACTTAAGATTAGTAGTTTGTTACCGACGTTTCGGCACAATTTATAGGTTCCATCTTCAAGTGTCAATGAGTCCAAGAAGAAATAAGAATAATGTTTTTGGACTGCCTGATCCTTGAAGATGGGTTATCCCGAAACGTCGGTAAAAACTACCAATCTATGCTGCGTAAAATCCTAGAAGAGGGCAGATCTCATTTACACCGCGGTGGAAGCCTGAAATTACGCACAGTTCGCGATGTTTTATGGGAGTCTAAAGTTCATTATCTCTTTTACAAGAACCCAACACTTGTCCCAATCCTGAGCCAGATTAATCCAGTCCGCGCCTTTCCATCTTGTATGTTTAAGCATTTCCTGAGGCTGTGATGTCTCATTCCGTTAAGGCCGAGTATTGTGTGCAATTAGAGCTATTATGTTACCAGTACAATGGCAGGAAAAGGCTCCTTGTGTACGACAGCAACTGAATAGTTCCTTCCCCTCGCTTTGTTATTTCTTCTTTGAGTTCACGCATTAGTGCGCGCTGTGGTTAACAATTCGCACTGCATGCTTGCATTAACAAGAAAGCTCAGAAGAGAATATTACACAATTTTATTACTTGCGGGAAGTCCCGTTTTATATGCTGACCGTGGTTTATAACGTCACGTGATTGTGTGCTGTTTAGTGGAAGAGAGGTATTGCAGTAGAATTCTCTGTCATAGAGAATTCGTATATCGAATAAAAATTGGATGCCATCTACTGTACCATAAAAAAAGGGTAATGGAATTCATAGGCTGACTGTTACAAGAGAATCCCCAGAGCATAAGCTTGGACTATTCCGGGTTTAAACCGCGATAGAGGCAGAGATTTGTCTCTCGTACAAAATCGTCCATCCAGGCTCTGGAGCACACCCAGGCTCCTATTTAATGGGTACCGGTGGCTCCTTACCCGAGAGAAATCGACTGGCAGGTAAGACTAATTATTCAACTTTCATCTAGCGCTCAGATTAAAAACTAGTGGAGCTATAACTCCACTCCCTTTACACTCCTACATGTCGTGTGGATGGAAAACTTTATATTCACCTTTTAATACGATTGCTGTTAAACTATTCTATCTACTCCCACTGCGCTACAGAACAACGCGTCATATGTGGCTTCCATTCCCTGGTTGCTAAACCTATATAGGTATGTATCAAAAAACTTACTTCACTTTTAATCTTTACACTTTAACTTTCATCTAGCGCTCAGATCAAAAACTAGTGGAGCTATAACTCCACTCCCTTTACACTCCTACATGTAGTGTGGATGGAAAACTTTATATTCACCTTTTAATACGATTGCTGTTAAACTATTCTATCTACTCCCACTGCGCTACAGAACAACGCGTCATATGTGGCTTCCATTTTCCTGTTGCTAAACTCTATAGGTATTTATCAAAAAAAGCTTACCTTCACTTTTACCCACTAAAACTCTTTGCGCAATTTACTTCTGTCCTCTCCACGTGACTAACTATATATATATATACAGGGCATACACAAAAGAATGGTGCGGTTTAAATTGTTATTCACATTGAAACCGCACCATTCTTTTGTGTATGCCCTGTACTTGACGTTTATCTTTTAATCACGTGACTGCCTGCCTATATGTTCAAACACTGTGTATATCCGCCTCCGAAGTAACCACACCTCTGTAACCTAACACGAAGAAAGCACTTAAATTAATTGTTTCAAAACATGTAAGAATCTGTCTTTGTTTGCGTTTAGTTTAGCCTTTAGTTTAAGAGCCCTCACTGTCACCGTGTTCTCACTTTACAAAAAAGAGAGCCTAATCTCTTTAATGGTGTCAACACAACGTCACTTGCTAGACACTAGCTTTTAACACACCGACAAACACCGTCGACCCCAACTCAGCATTTATCCCTAGAAAAATCAGTACTGCGCAGGAGTTATATTATAGCCATATTCGTTTAACGCAGCGGTTCCCAAACTTTTTGGTCACCTCCCCCTCGGTTCCATATAACACCCACAGCGCCCCCCTACCTTTTTTAAAAAAAAACATAAATGCGCTTTTGTTTCCACTTTATTTTTATTTAATAATTGTTTAAATAAAATTATAGAAGTTAAACTTAATGTTTTATGTGTTAATTACTAAATTAAAATTTATTATACTTTTTTATGATTAACAATAATTCATCTAGCAATAGTTTATTAAAAAAATGATATGTGCTTGAATAAGATTCATAAATTAAAATACTAAGAAATTTAGTTAATTTTTTATTTTTAAAACAAAAATTACTTTATTTGAATTTTATTAAAAAATAAATGCACTGCTTGTCTACTAGCGCCCCCCTGTGATAATAACAGCGCTCCCTTCCATCTCCGTACCTATTAGCGCCCAACTCGGTAATCCCACCGCCCCCCAGGGGGAGGTACCGCCCACTTTGGGAACCACTGGTTTAACGGTTAGTTTTAAGACGTACAAAACATTGGTCTTTATCAAATTCTGCAATATTGTGTGTCTAAAAAGAAACATGGCAATTCAACACACAAAATTCCTTCTACAAGTAATTTACTAATTTTTTATATACATAAATTTATAAACGATAAACATATCTATAAAGAAATTTCGATGAAATAAGTTATCCACAATAAGGGAATAGAATTTTGTTCATAAGTTACACTGTTTAAATCTCAGCAGAAACTACGACCATCGTAAATTAGGTTTCCCTGTTCTTCCTCAGTCCTCCCAGAAAAATTCCCTTAGGTCATGACAGCACATATTCAGATCTTTGCAGCTTTATCCTTCACTGTCATCTTAGTGTCAGTGTCATATAATATGAAGTACGGGCTTATAGGTTCTTAAGCGGTGTTGACAAAGATACTGGACTGTTACACTGTCACCTTGGAGGACTAGGTTCGAAACCATGTCAGTATATGTGGGATTTATGTTGGAAAATGTGGCAATGGGACAGTATTTTCTCTGAGTATTTCGGGTTTCCCCTGTCAGTATCATTCCACCAATGCTTCACACGCGTTCATTAACGTATATCCGGCGCCATATAATATTGGCAGTTGAGAACGTCGTTAAACACAATACTTAATAAAATTTCACCTGAAATTCTAAGTTTAGTGCACCTATTGTTTAATCTGGCAGCCAATATTTTGTTTTAACTACATCCGTGTTTGAAAATACAGGGACATTATTTCATTTAAAAAATGTTGCTGGTCACTTCTGTTGGCTCAGTTAGCTAATTGTACTTTATCTTGGAATACAGCTCTGTATAATCAACACACTCACTCTCCGTATCGGCGTCCGTTTCCGTGGTGTGGTTGTCCATGTGTTTTTGCTGCTTCTGCGAATGGTTCTGCTGATGTGTTTGGCGATGTTCATGTGTCGTTGATGCAGTTGCTGTCGTAGTGGAGGAAGTGGTTGCTGTTGCTTGCGTCCTCTGCTGGAGCAGTGTGATGACGAGACAACTGAGCAGGCATCCGCACTGGGCACTCAACATGGCACAACAACCTGCAACATGTTGATGAATGTGTCATGAATGTACACAGGAAGGCACTGGGCACTCAACATGGCACAACAACCTGCAACAGGTTGATGAATGTGTCATGAAGGTAAACAGGAAGGCACTGGGCACTCAACATGGCACAACAACCTGCAACAGGTTGATGAATGTGTCATGAAGGTAAACAGGAAGGCACTGGGCACTCAATATGGCACAACAAGCTGCAACATGTTGATGAATGTGTCATGAAGATAAACAGGAAGGCACTGGGCACTCAAAATGGCACAACAACCTGCAACAGGTTGATGAATGTGTCATGAAGATAAACAGGAAGGCACTGGGCACTCAACATGGCACAACAACCTGCAACAGGTTGATGAATGTGTCATGAAGGTAAACAGGAAGGCACTGGGCACATCAACATGGCACAACAACCTGCAACAGGTTGATGAATGTGTCATGAAGGTAAACAGGAAGGCACTGGGCACTCAACATGGCATAACAACCTGCAACAGGTTGATGAATGTGTCATGAAGGTAAACAGGAAGGCACTGGGCACTCAACATGGCACAACAACCTGCAACAGGTTGATGAATGTGTCATGAAGGTAAACAGGAAGGCACTGGGCACTCAACATGGCACAACAACCTGCAACAGGTTGATGAATGTGTCATGAAGGTAAACAGGAAGGCACTGGGCACTCAACATGGCATAACAACCTGCAACAGGTTGATGAATGTGTCATGAATGTAAACAGGAAGGCACTGGGCACTCAACATGGCACAACAACCTGCAACAGGTTGATGAATGTGTCATGAAGGTAAACAGGAAGGCACTGGGCACTCAACATGGCATAACAACCTGCAACAGGTTGATGAATGTGTCATGAAGGTAAACAGGAAGGCACTGGGCACTCAACATGGCACAACAACCTGCAACAGGTTGATGAATGTGTCATGAAGGTAAACAGGAAGGCACTGGGCACTCAACATGGCACAACAACCTGCAACAGGTTGATGAATGTGTCATGAAGGTAAACAGGAAGGCACTGGGCACTCAACATGGCACAACAACCTGCAACAGGTTGATGAATGTGTCATGAAGGTAAACAGGAAGGCACTGGGCACTCAACATGGCACAACAACCTGCAACAGGTTGATGACTGTGTCATGACGGTTAACAGGAAGGCACTGGGCACTCAACATGGCACAACAACCTGCAACAGGTTGATGACTGTGTCATGACGGTTAACGGAAAGGCACTGGGCACTCAACATGGCACAACAACCTGCAACAGGTTGATGAATGTGTCATGAATGTAAACAGGAAGGCACTGGGCACTCAACATGGCACAACAACCTGCAACAGGTTGATGACTGTGTCATAACGGTTAACAGAAAGGCACTGGGCACTCAACATGGCACAACAACCTGCAACAGGTTGATGAATGTGTCATGACGGTTAACAGGAAGGCACTAGGCACTCAACATGGCACAACAACCTGCAACAGGTTGATGACTGTGTCATGACGGTTAACAGAAAGGCACTGGGCACTCAACATGGCACAACAACCTGCAACAGGTTGATGAATGTGTCATGATGGTTAACAGAAAGGCACTGGGCACTCAACATGGCACAACAACCTGCAACAGGTTGATGACTGTGTCATGACGGTTAACAGGAAGGCACTGGGCACTCAACATGGCACAACAACCTGCAACAGGTTGATGAATGTGTCATGACGGTTAACAGGAAGGCACTAGGCACTCAACATGGCACAACAACCTGCAACAGGTTGATGACTGTGTCATGACGGTTAACAGAAAGGCACTGGGCACTCAACATGGCACAACAACCTGCAACAGGTTGATGAATGTGTCATGATGGTTAACAGAAAGGCACTGGGCACTCAACATGGCACAACAACCTGCAACAGGTTGATGACTGTGTCATGAAGGTAAACAGGAAGACACTGGGCACTCAACATGGCACAACAACCTGCAACAGGTTGATGAATGTGTCATGATGGTTAACAGAAAGGCACTGGGCACTCAACATGGCACAACAACCTGCAACAGGTTGATGACTGTGTCATGACGGTTAACGGAAAGGCACTGGGCACTCAACATGGCACAACAACCTGCAACAGGTTGATGACTGTGTCATGACGGTTAACAGAAAGGCACTGGGCACTCAACATGGCACAACAACCTGCAACAGGTTTATGACTGTGTCATAACGGTTAACAGAAAGGCACTGGGCACTCAACATGGCACAACAACCTGCAACAGGTTGATGAATGTGTCATGACGGTTAACAGGAAGGCACTAGGCACTCAACATGGCACAACAACCTGCAACAGGTTGATGACTGTGTCATGACGGTTAACAGAAAGGCACTGGGCACTCAACAGGGCACAACAACCTGCAACAGGTTGATGAATGTGTCATGATGGTTAACAGAAAGGCACTGGGCACTCAACATGGCACAACAACCTGCAACAGGTTGATGACTGTGTCATGAAGGTAAACAGGAAGGCACTGGGCACTCAACATGGCACAACAACCTGCAACAGGTTGATGAATGTGTCATGACGGTTAACAGGAAGGCACTAGGCACTCAACATGGCACAACAACCTGCAACAGGTTGATGACTGTGTCATGACGGTTAACAGAAAGGCACTGGGCACTCAACATGGCACAACAACCTGCAACAGGTTGATGAATGTGTCATGATGGTTAACAGAAAGGCACTGGGCACTCAACATGGCACAACAACCTGCAACAGGTTGATGACTGTGTCATGACGGTTAACAGGAAGGCATCCATCCACTCATTTATCGATCTAGTCATCCGTCAAGTCAACAGACATCCCCAGACCCAAATTCGCTTAAGACAACCGTCTACACTCGCACTCTTACACCTGCCCATCTGTCTAGACCAAGGTTTTAAAACAGGGAAAGCCTTGAGGTTCTCACAGCTGTATTTCTGAAGCTTCAAGTCTTATGAGACGTGACACCGTGACGTTGAGCGAGTATTTTCCGACGTTTCGAAGTATTATAGTGGTGCCCCTCTTCTTAGACTACTTTAGCCTAAAGATGAAGGCACTACGATCCTTTTAAACCCTGGGGACTCCTGACGCAAATAAATAGTGTCACATGCCAGAAGAAATAAACCTCCTTTCGTGGTTATTATTATTATTATTATTATTATTATTTGTTGGAATTCAGATGGGGAGATAAAGCGAGATGGAAATGAGGTTTTGAGGTTCTTTTACGCTTCCTTCGGTTGTTCTGAAACTCGACTGTATTGTAAAAAAAACAGCCATTTTTTGGTGATTGATTGCATAATAAATAGAAATGTAATAACGCACAATTTTAAGCTGCGTTTTATCTGTAATGTGAGTGACTTTAAAGCAGTGGATTTATTCATGGGTAAATTAATATATAGAAGGAAATGCTAAGCTCAAAATACGGAATAAATGGATTTTACAATGTGTGTACTGCACTCTTGTTACAACAGCGGCAGCTGCCGTCGTCTTTATGAATACACTTCATCATGTAACATGATCTGTAGCCTTGCAGAAAACTGAACCGGGGGGAAAACTACCATGGTCTTAATCCAGAAATAGCGTAGGGTAGTCCTCCCGCACAGCATAATGAATTACGCTCTGGAGAGTTTGGCTGTGTCCTGTTACGTCTCTACATTACCTATCTGCACCACGCAAGGAAGATCGTGTAATTCTGTAAGCGTTATCTGAAACAGAATATAAAAGCCTTTAAAATAAATGAACGCTGGTAAAATTTGGAGGAACAAAAACCAGTCCCATGATTACTTTCGCTTATGTTGCTAATCCGTTACTTAAGCTAAGTATACTTTAATGTGTCGTCTGGATTTTGTAAAGGAAAATGTAAGGACTGGTATATACTTAAAGTCAGGCAAAAATTTGTATCGATTTATAAATTACATGTACTTCAACTTTTTTCCAAATATACAGAAAGTACAAACATAACCAAATTGCAGTAAAATTATATATTGACTGAGAAGTGAGGAGAAAAAATGAAGAGCGGAATGTACTGAGATATTTAAATCTTATGAAAAGAAAATTAACATTATATAATATTGTTTTCACCTTGCATCTCTATATATCGAAAACAAGAACCAACTAGATGCACAATCACTATTAAAAATTTTAATAGTTATATTACATTAAACCCGACATGTTTCGGTCAGGTACCTGACCATCTTCAGGGGTACACTACATTAAAATGCTATGTCCATATGTAAAACACACTTGAAATGTGAGCCTATAAGATCTAGTCATTATAATGTTTTATAAAACACAGTTTTAAAGTCACTAAAAATTTTATTAACGGTCAACCTTGATATTCCGCACTGGTTCCACATTATAATGGCTTTATAACAATGTTTTCGTATACTTCTTATGTATGTTCATTATTGCGTCCTGTTTTTTTCAACACAACAATGCGTCTCGTAAAAAGTGACATGTGTTGCACCTTGTTAAGTAGGTTTTATGCGTTTGAAGTCTAGGTTTTGTGTGTCGATGCGTATTCATTGGCGTATTATCATTTCTTATGCGTGGTTTTGCATTGCTTATCCTGCGTATTTCCTGTTATGTGGGCTGATTCTTGCGTGTTTAGAAGTGTATCGGCTGTCTGACTAGACCTTTTATGCTCACATTTCAAGTGTGTTTTACATATGGACATAACATTTTAATGTAGTATACCCCTGAAGATGGTCAGGTACCTGACCGAAACATGTCGGGTTTAATGTAATTACTACTATTAAAGTTTTTTAATAGTGATTATGCATCTAGTTGGTTCTTGGTTTTTGAAAATTAACATGTTAGACAGAGAAGGTGGCGGTGGTGATAATGATTACGATCCTGGTGATTGAGTTGGTGAGGATAGGTGGTGATTAACATTCGTGTCAGTATTGGGTGTTTAAACAAATGAATCATTCTAATTACCATAGAAATATTCCAAACAGTCTCGCTGAAACATGTTAAACCACAGTTCACAGTTCTACAGTAATTATCAGTTCATGTTAAACGTTAATTTATGTGATGAAAGTTTTAATCCAGAAATATGAAATAGGAGGTTTTAATATGTTATTCGTAATTCGCATCTCTCTTTAGTCTCATTTGTAATGTCCGGACATTAACCATTTTTTTTTTTTGGACACTGGATTATTTTGTGATGAGAGATTTAATTTACGTTTTGAAAATGACAAATGTGTCTCTGAATTCGGTGTACAGTGTATTTGTAGATAAATCCATTTAAATGCAATATGTATAATTGTAAATCCTTTCCTAATATTTATGACATATTTTCTCTGTACAAAACAAAATTATGCGAAAAAAAAATATGCATGTTAATCTAAGGTAAAATTCCATTTTACATGCATTATTATTTACAGTTACGATAAATTCATTTAGTCCCAAGAATAAGACCGAAATAACTCTTTGACAAATCCCCAGAAATGAGCACAAGGAGTAATTGTGAATGTTCTGATATAGAAGTTGTTCACATATTTATAGAAGTTGTTCACATTATAGAAGTTGTTCACATATTTATAGAAGTTGTTCACATATTTATAGAAGTTGTTCACATATTAAGTTTACATATTTATAGAAGTTGTTCACATATTTATAGAAGTTGTTCACATATTTAAAGCCGGGATAGCTCAGTCTATATAGCCACTTGCTATGGGGTGGATGGTCTGGGGTTCGAATCCCGGTGGAGGAGGGAATTTCCGCATCCTTCCAGACCGGACTTGGAGCCTACCCAGCCTCCTGTACGATAGGTACCGGGTCTCTTTCTTTGGGATAAAGCGGCCGGGGCGTGGCGTTAACCAGACCTCTCCCCCGATCCAGCGCCGATGTTAAAGGAAGTGTAGAGCTATATTTCAACTCCCCCTCTGGGCCTTTATGGCCTTTTTAGGGTGAAATCTGCCTTTACCGTTTAAGTAGTATGTAACAGTTATGTTTGAAATAAATCCTGTCCGCTTAAAATGAAAGTACTTGAATAAATTTTGTGTAAAGAAAAAATCCTGATTAGTTTACGTTTTTGAATACGAAGCTTTTAAACTTAAGTGTAAACAATCTGTTTTTAACAAGAAATAATTATTTCTTTTGAAACTGATATTCTTTGCTTTTGCTGAACTGCCGTGAACAGGGACTTCTTAAAAAGTTAATGCAGTTTCCTTCGTTTTAGTCTCTCATTTGAAGTCGCTGAGTTTAATTAAATTTTCCAATCGTGCCACCGAAGAACGACGAGAATATCGATATATCGATATATCGATATTGTGGGCAAGTCCGTGTCCGAAATTTATTTTAATAAAAATTATCTTACATTTTTAGGATGGACGTAAATTAAAGACATGGTCCGTGCCAGGCTCAGGCGGTTAGTCGCCAGCCTCTCACCGTGGAGGCCCGGGTTCGATCCCGGGTCAGTCCATGTGGGATTTGTGGTGGACAAAGTGGCACTGGGACAGGTTTTTCCCCGAGTACTTCGGTTTTTCCCTGTCAATTTCATTCCACCGGTGCTCCATTACAAGGAAAAACGAAAAAAACACTAATCATCTTCATCACAGGGTTGCATGATAAGCCTTAAGGCTGCGGTGCGTCTGTAGCATCTGCTGTGGGGCCCTTCACAAAAAAAAAGGACTTAAAGGCATAGAGTAATGGACGTTTGACACTCTGGTAAAGAACAACATTAAATTCTGTCCTGTCTGTGTTATAGAATGTATGATTAAACCGAAAAGTAACATGTGTTTTTGTGCAGCGTGTACTTGTAGACAGAACTGCTCTAAGCAAGGACATGCTTGTGACAGACGGACAGAGATCAGGCAGTGAGGCTGTGTCTTTCAAGTAGCTGGACTCACCACACATCTGTGAGACAACGTGGCATCAACTGTAGCAGGCCATTTTCTGTACCACGTGTTTTATTCTTAACGTGTTTATACAGGATGTCTTTTTCACCCTGTTTCTGAGTATGGCATATTTATTGCATAGAAACCTTGTATTAAAAATATTCCGTGTGACCTGTCGTAATCAGGGACTACATAAGTACTTTTAATATATATTTGCAATTGTTACATTTATTTTGCACCACACATTATTTAGTATATTTTTTTTGTACGTTGCTGACTGAGATAAGCCTGAGATCTTCGCTCTTCTGGGATGTTACGCCGCGTAAATTCGCAGTTAGTTGCCGACCTTTCGGGACAATCAATCTATTTCTACTTGAAGTGCTTGGCCCTTGAAAATGGGACCGATAGGATGTTCCGAAACGTCGGTAACTAACTACCAATATACGCTGCGTAACATCCCAGAAGTGCGAATATCTTACTTATACCGCGGCGAAAGCCTGAGTTAAGGTTCGTGATTTTAGTTTATCATAATTGGCATTGCTTAGGCAATAAACAATAGAGTGTTAAATGTCTTTCATGCTTTTACACGGCTATCCACTGTACATCGTATTAATGTGTTCATAAAGGTTAATTGTTGTTGAGTAGTTAGTAAATACATATTACTGCGTGATCTTAAAGGTTCATTGTTGTTGAGTAGTTAGTAAATACATATTACTGCGTGTTCTTAAAGGTTCATTGTTGTTGAGTAGTTAGTAAATACATATTACTGCGTGTTCTTAAAGGTTCATTGTTGTTGAGTAGTTAGTAAATACCTATTACTGCGTGTTCTTAAAGGTTCATTGTTGTTGAGTAGTTAGTAAATACCTATTACTGCGTGTTCTTAAAGGTTCATTGTTGTTGAGTAGTTAGTAAATACCTATTACTGCGTGTTCTTAAAGGTTCATTGTTGTTGAGTAGTTAGTAAATACCTATTACTGTGTGTTCTTAAAGGTTCATTGTTGTTGAGTAGTTAGTAAATACCTATTACTGCGTGTTCTTAAAGGTTCATTGTTGTTGAGTAGTTAGTAAATACCTATTACTGCGTGAACTTAAAGGTTCATTGTTGTTGAGTAGTTAGTAAATACCTATTACTGCGTGTTCTTAAAGGTTCATTGTTGTTGAGTAGTTAGTAAATACCTATTACTGCGTGAACTTAAAGGTTCATTGTTGTTGAGTAGTTAGTAAATACCTATTACTGCGTGATCTTAAAGGTTCATTGTTGTTGAGTAGTTAGTAAATACCTATTACTGCGTGATCTTAAAGGTTCATTGTTGTTGAGTAGTTAGTAAATACCTATTACTGGTGATCTTAAAGGTTCATTGTTGTTGAGTAGTTAGTAAATACCTATTACTGCGTGTTCTTAAAGGTTCATTGTTGTTGAGTAGTTAGTAAATACCTATTACTGCGTGTTCTTAAAGGTTCATTGTTGTTGAGTAGTTAGTAAATACCTATTACTGCGTGTTCTTAAAGGTTCATTGTTGTTGAGTAGTTAGTAAATACCTATTACTGCGTGTTCTTAAAGGTTCATTGTTGTTGAGTAGTTAGTAAATACCTATTACTGCGTGTTCTTAAAGGTTCATTGTTGTTGAGTAGTTAGTAAATACCTATTACTGCGTGTTCTTAAAGGTTCATTGTTGTTGAGTAGTTAGTAAATACCTATTACTGCGTGTTCTTAAAGGTTCATTGTTGTTGAGTAGTTAGTAAATACCTATTACTGCGTGAACTTAAAGGTTCATTGTTGTTGAGTAGTTAGTAAATACCTATTACTGCGTGATCTTAAAGGTTCATTGTTGTTGAGTAGTTAGTAATACCTATTACTGCGTGATCTTAAAGGTTCATTGTTGTTGAGTAGTTAGTAAATACCTATTACTGGTGATCTTAAAGGTTCATTGTTGTTGAGTAGTTAGTAAATACCTATTACTGCGTGTTCTTAAAGGTTCATTGTTGTTGAGTAGTTAGTAAATACCTATTACTGCGTGTTCTTAAAGGTTCATTGTTGTTGAGTAGTTAGTAAATACCTATTACTGCGTTTCATATCACTCACATGGACTACAAAATTTTTGCGTCTTTTTCCAAGTTTTCATTTCTTAATTTTATTTTTGATAATTTTAAATATCAGTGCTACGCCATTAGCTCAGTATATATAATAGTACGTGTAACTTACACTGTAAGCGTTAATGGAGCAAATAAGGAAACGAAGTGTTTCTCTTTGCGAAATTATTAAATTCATATAACAAGTGAATTATGCATAAAAATTTAATTTAAACTTTTATTGTAGGTTGCGCCATGTATTTGGGTAATTCCCCGACGTTTCGAAAGATTTTGGTGTCTTTATATTCAGCATCAGGCAGTCCAAGTAGAGTACCTAAAGAAAAACTCAGTTCTGTCGTTCGAGAATTCTAGAACTATATTTCTCATGACAAAACGTATTTTTCCCACAAGACTTTAATCTTCCGTAATGCCACTGTGAAACTTTCATATTTAGCAAATTTGATTTAGCACTGCATAATCCAAAGTTCTGTTTACATTCGCATTCGTTACAGCTGGTTGGACTGCGTTTGAATATCTTAATTTTGCATGATAAAACCAAGTTTAATTTTCACGGAAAGGGTAATTTTACCAGGTACTAATTTACGTAGCCAAACGTGTGTGTCTGTGCTGTACACATGCATTTGGAGGAGCTATAATTTGGCGCTATTGCCGTATTTTTCGTCGTCGTTCTTCCATTTCCGATGCGAAGCTTCCTTATGCTGTAGGTCTTATTTATAAGAATTTTCTTTCCCAACACAAGTGTTTTTAAAACAAGGGGTTTGCATCATAAAATGGACAGGGTCAGGCTATTTCAGTTGATGACCGAATGACTGCCAATCCTGCAATACGAATCCTAAAATCATTCAGCCCAATAATGAAGGCTCTTCTGAGGGAGTCCTATCCATCTCCAATTCCTGCAAACTTATTTTTTATTTTAGATATTACAAGAGACATTTTTCTATGACCTTCCTCCAATAATATTCTCTGTAGCTTATCCTATTTTCTTAAATTCCACTACGGGATTACACAAACTGCCCTGTATAATATCCTAAATTGCACATTTACCTTATCCTTCTTACTTAGACTCAAAATTGCCTGAGTAGTTGTTTATAGTAATGTTAATTTGGTCAAGAGGTTATATATATATATATACACGTTACAGAGTAGGGCGTAAATTGTGCTGTTAGGGGGAAAAACAAGCTTCGTAATTGTCACTAAGATAAAGCAAGTGCTAGTAGGCTCTTAGAAATGTAACGTAAAGCCAAAACAAGCAACATAATCATGGCTTAAATACTTAATGCTTTAAAATCTAAACCTTTAAAGCCCAGTGGTCACTTTATGTACCGCCATGTTTAACATTCAAAAATTCCACTTTCTGCCCACACAGTGTATTTATGTGTTTTGTGTGGATCTCAGAACAAACAGCGATTATTTCACTGTACAACATTAACTGACTGGTTTGTATAACTGAGACGGAGTGTGTTTACTGCGCGGTACGGACTGTATTTATGTGTTTTGTGTGGATCTCAGAACAAACAGCGATTATTTCACTGTACAGCATTAACTGACTGGTTTGTATAACTGAGACGGAGTGTGTTTACTGCGCGGTACGGACTGTATTTATGTGTTTTGTGTGGATCTCAGAACAAACAGCGATTATTTCACTGTACAACATTAACTGACTGATTTGTATAACTGAGACGGAGTGTGTTTACTGCGCGGTACGGACTGTATTTATGTGTTTTGTGTGGATCTCAGAACAAACAGCGATTATTTCACTGTACAGCATTAACTGACTGGTTTGTATAACTGAGACGGAGTGTGTTTACTGCGCGGTACGGACTGTATTTATGTGTTTTGTGTGGATCTCAGAACAAACAGCGATTATTTCACTGTACAGCATTAACTGACTGGTTTGTATAACTGAGACGGAGTGTGTTTACTGCGCGGTACGGACTGTATTTATGTGTTTTGTGTGGATCTCAGAACAAACAGCGATTATTTCACTGTACAACATTAACTGACTGATTTGTATAACTGAGACGGAGTGT
The DNA here is from genome assembly GCA_021186555.1 of Reticulitermes speratus. Classification (NCBI taxonomy): domain Eukaryota; kingdom Metazoa; phylum Arthropoda; class Insecta; order Blattodea; family Rhinotermitidae; genus Reticulitermes; species Reticulitermes speratus. The sequence continues at coordinate 3,912,757 of JAJKFL010000002.1, forward strand.
GTTTACTGCGCGGTACGGACTGTATTTATGTGTTTTGTGTGGATCTCAGAACAAACAGCGATTATTTCACTGTACAGCATTAACTGACTGGTTTGTATAACTGAGACGGAGTGTGTTTACTGCGCGGTACGGACTGTATTTATGTGTTTTGTGTGGATCTCAGAACAAACAGCGATTATTTCACTGTACAGCATTAACTGACTGGTTTGTATAACTGAGACGGAGTGTGTTTACTGCGCGGTACGGACTGTATTTATGTGTTTTGTGTGGATCTCAGAACAAACAGCGATTATTTCACTGTACAACATTAACTGACTGATTTGTATAACTGAGACGGAGTGTGTTTACTGCGCGGTACGGACTGTATTTATGTGTTTTGTGTGGATCTCAGAACAAACAGCGATTATTTCACTGTACAGCATTAACTGACTGGTTTGTATAACTGAGACGGAGTGTGTTTACTGCGCGGTACGGACTGTATTTATGTGTTTTGTGTGGATCTCAGAACAAACAGCGATTATTTCACTGTACAGCATTAACTGACTGGTTTGTATAACTGAGACGGAGTGTGTTTACTGCGCGGTACGGACTGTATTTATGTGTTTTGTGTGGATCTCAGAACAAACAGCGATTATTTCACTGTACAGCATTAACTGACTGGTTTGTATAACTGAGACGGAGTGTGTTTACTGCGCGGTACGGACTGTATTTATGTGTTTTGTGTGGATCTCAGAACAAACAGCCATTATTTCACTGTACAGCATTAACTGACTGGTTTGTATAACTGAGACGGAGTGTGTTTACTGCGCGGTACGGACTGTATTTATGTGTTTTGTGTGGATCTCAGAACAAACAGCGATTATTTCACTGTACAGCATTAACTGACTGGTTTGTATAACTGAGACGGAGTGTGTTTACTGCGCGGTACGGACTGTATTTATGTGTTTTGTGTGGATCTCAGAACAAACAGCCATTATTTCACTGTACAGCATTAACTGACTGGTTTGTATAACTGAGACGGAGTGTGTTTACTGCGCGGTACGGACTGTATTTTATGTGTTTTGTGTGGATCTCAGAACAAACAGCGATTATTTCACTGTACAGCATTAACTGACTGGTTTGTATAACTGAGACGGAGTGTGTTTACTGCGCGGTACGGACTGTATTTATGTGTTTTGTGTGGATCTCAGAACAAACAGCCATTATTTCACTGTACAACATTGACTGGTTTGTATAACTGAGACGGAGTGTGTTTACTGCGCGGTACGAGCTGAATGTTTATATATAATTCAGGTTCATTTTCTTATTTGAAGCCTTAGGTAAGTGTTTACATAACAAATGATGACTTCCGTCACGTAATATAGAAATAAATGTAGTTTGTGCCGTCCTGTGTGTTTGCAATACATCATTAATTTGTAATGTTGGTTGATATTAGACTGGTAATGGGATAGCTCAGTATAGTGACTAGGCTACGTGCTGTAAACCGAGGAATCGGTGTTCGATTCCTGTCAAGTCTAAGTAAAGATTATGTTTTCGAAAATGTTGAAACCGGCTGTGGGGCCCAACTAGATTTCTTTTCAGTGGGTACCAGGGAAAGGAGTGGGAAGTTGAAAACTAAATTTTAAAAAGTGCCGAAGTTAAGAAAGGGTAGAGCCATACCTCCACTCTCCAATATACCTTTATGTCATGCAGAGCGACAGCTTTATTACAAATTAATTATCTTCTAACCCTTTTCTCGCCTTCAAAACGGGAAACTCAAAGAGGAGTGCTGCGCGGTTTTGTGTTGACGTTACTAATCAGATCTGTAGGGCTGACCCATATTAACGACACGACGTTACTAATCAGATCTGTAGGGCTGACCCATATTAACGACACGACGTTACTAATCAGATCTGTAGGGCTGACCATATTAACGACAAGACGTTACTAATCAGATCTGTAGGGCTGACCCATATTAACGACACGACGTTACTAATCAGATCTGTAGGGCTGACCCATATTAACGACACGACGTTACTAATCAGATCTGTAGGGCTGACCCATATTAAAGACACGACGTTACTAATCAGATCTGTAGGGCTGACCCATATTAAAGACACGACGTTACTAATCAGATCTGTAGGTCTGACCCATATTAAAGACACGACGTTACTAATCAGATCTGTAGGGCTGACCCATATTAAAGACACGACGTTACTAATCAGATCTGTAGGTCTGACCCATATTAAAGACACGACGTTACTAATCAGATCTGTAGGGCTGACCCATATTAAAGACACGACGTTACTAATCAGATCTGTAGGTCTGACCCATATTAAAGACACGACGTTACTAATCAGATCTGTAGGGCTGACCCATATTAAAGACACGACGTTACTAATCAGATCTGTAGGGCTGACCCATATTAACGACACGACGTTACTAATCAGATCTGTAGGGCTGACCCATATTAACGACACGACGTTACTAATCAGATCTGTAGGGCTGACCCATATTAACGACAAGACGTTACTAATCAGATCTGTAGGGCTGACCCATATTAACGACACGACGTTACTAATCAGATCTGTAGGGCTGACCCATATTAACGACACGACGTACTAATCAGATCTGTAGGGCTGACCCATATTAACGACACGACGTTACTAATCAGATCTGTAGGGCTGACCCATATTAACGACACGACGTTACTAATCAGATCTGTAGGGCTGACCCATATTAACGACAAGACGTTACTAATCAGATCTGTAGGGCTGACCCATATTAACGACACGACGTTACTAATCAGATCTGTAGGGCTGACCCATATTAACGACACGACGTTACTAATCAGATCTGTAGGGCTGACCCATATTAACGACACGACGTTACTAATCAGATCTGTAGGGCTGACCCATATTAACGACACGACGTTACTAATCAGATCTGTAGGGCTGACCCATATTAACGACAAGACGTTACTAATCAGATCTGTAGGGCTGACCCATATTAACGACACGACGTTACTAATCAGATCTGTAGGGCTGACCCATATTAACGACAAGACGTTACTAATCAGATCTGTAGGGCTGACCCATATTAACGACACGACGTTACTAATCAGATCTGTAGGGCTGACCCATATTAACGACACGACGTTGCTAATCAGATCTGTAGGGCTGACCACATTATAATAGGACACGGAAAGTTGCTAATCAGATCTGTAGGGCTGACCCATATTAACGACACGACGTTACTAATCAGATCTGTAGGGCTGACCCATATTAAAGACACGACGTCACTAATCAGATCTGTAGGGCTGACCCATATTAACGACACGACGTTACTAATCAGATCTGTAGGGCTGACCCATATTAAAGACACGACGTCACTAATCAGATCTGTAGGGCTGACCCATATTAACGACAAGACGTTACTAATCAGATCTGTAGGGCTGACCCATATTAACGACACGACGTTTACTAATCAGATCTGTAGGGCTGACCCATATTAACGACACGACGTTACTAATCAGATCTGTAGGGCTGACCCATATTAAAGACACGACGTTGCTAATCAGATCTGTAGGGCTGACCCATATTAAAGACACGACGTTGCTAATCAGATCTGTAGGGCTGACCCATATTAAAGACACGACGTCACTAATCAGATCTGTAGGGCTGACCCATATTAAAGACACGACGTTGCTAATCAGATCTGTAGGGCTGACCCATATTAAAGACACGTCGTCACTAATCAGATCTGTAGGGCTGACCCATATTAAAGACACGACGTTGCTAATCAGATCTGTAGGGCTGACCCATATTAAAGACACGACGTCACTAATCAGATCTGTAGGGCTGACCCATATTAAAGACACGACGTTGCTAATCAGATCTGTAGGGCTGACCCATATTAACGACACGACGTTGCTAATCAGATCTGTAGGGCTGACCCATATTAAAGACACGACGTCACTAATCAGATCTGTAGGGCAGACCCATATTAACGACACGACGTTGCTAATCAGATCTGTAGGGCTGACCCATATTAAAGACACGACGTCACTAATCAGATCTGTAGGGCTGACCCATATTAACGACACGACGTTGCTAATCAGATCTGTAGGGCTGACCCATATTAACGACACGACGTTGCTAATCAGATCTGTAGGGCTGACCCATATTAAAGACACGACGTCACTAATCAGATCTGTAGGGCTGACCCATATTAAAGACACGACGTCACTAATCAGATCTGTAGGGCTGACCCATATTAACGACACGACGTTGCTAATCAGATCTGTAGGGCTGACCCATATTAACGACACGACGTTGCTGATCAGATCTGTAGGGCTGACCCATATTAAAGACACGACGTCACTAATCAGATCTGTAGGGCTGACCCATATTAACGACACGACGTTGCTAATCAGATCTGTAGGGCTGACCCATATTAACGACACGACGTTTCAGGTAAATCGGGGCGCTCATACATCATAAAAGTGAGAGACGATGCTCTTCTGAAACTCTTCATCTTATCCAACGGGCAAAACGGACCGGAGTTCGAATATTGTCATCTCGAAACACATCCATAACGGCTCGGGGTTCTACCCATTCTTCACCCCATTGCGTACCGGGGTTCTCTCTCGGAGGTAAAGTAGACGGAGCGTGGCGTTGGCAATTCATTTTTATCTAATGCCGAGGTTGAGAATTCCTCTCTGTGCCTTCATGACATATGCGGGAAAACTTCACATTTCTTTTTTTTTTCAATGGCTCAACAGCCCCTTGGGGGCCTAGGCCTCCTCATTATCGAGGCTTCACGATCACACTCAGACACACCACACTCGGTAGGACTCCTCTGGACGAGTGATCAGCTCGTCGCAGAGACCTCTACCTGACAACACACAACACTCACAAGAGACAGACATCCATGCCCTAGGTGGGATTTGAACCCGCAATCCCAGTGAGCGAGCGGCCGTAGACCGACGCCTTAGACCGCACTGCCACTGGGATCTTACATTTCTTAACGGTAAAGCAATCCCATTACAGGTCTTGACAGGCCCTTAGGGCTCCAGGAGCACGAGGCTCCCAGGTTTTTAGACAATCGGCACATGAACGTGATAAGATTGTCAGCCCTACGCACCGGCCGCCTTTACCCACCAGGAAAGATTCCTGATACTCATTTCTGTTAGAGGCTGAGTCGACCCCAGGGCCATAGTGCGACCGAAACGATTACGTCAGTGAAAAATTCCAGTGACACCATCGGGAATCGAACCCGCGACGTTCCTCTTACATTTCTTACGTTTATTAAATATCTACACTTCATTGTACAGTATGACGTAAGACATTGTAAAAACTACGTCATCTGATTGACTGATTTTCGTAATCGAGGGTCCACTAACGAGGCGCAACCAGCTTGCTCACTAATCTACATTTTCATCTCCATCCTCTCGTAACGTAAGACTTCAACCCCTATCTTAAGATCTAATATTTCCCTCCTAAATTTTGTCCACTTAAATTTGTAAATTCAGGGCAAGTTTATCTATCTGTGATCCTTGGTGAAAATTAGCTATTCGCCCTCCCATTTGCTCTGTACCATCACGTGTAGAAACTGTACTACCGAAATTTATTGCTACACACATATACGTGGATGATAAGTTTGCAAGCGATAATGCGATTGTAAGTATTATTAATCGATAATCGATACTTGTTTTCGAGCAAGTAGAAAGTAGTTCACGTCTCCTCTGTTCGACATTGTCTTTAAACAGGGAGAGAGGAGGAGTGTTCCAGCTAATTTATTATTCTCGGAGTGAAACTGGGACTGAGATACGAGGGGTTATGATAATGATCTTACTTAATTCAGAACTAATTACTAGAAGGAGATGGAAAACAGAGATGTGAGTAAGACAAGTAGTTTTAGAGATAAAAGCAGAAGCGGAAGCGATGGGAATCTACGTGAGGGAAAATTAAAGAACAGGAAGAAAAGTCGTTTGTGTGAGAGGCTGTGACCATAGATTTCTGTTCCACCCGGCAGATGGCACTCGTGACTGTCTTCGCTACATTAACCAATTGCATCTAATGTTTGTATTACTTTATTTAAGCTGTAAATGTCTTTGTGGCCGATCCCAGTGGCCGTGCGGTCTAAGGCGTGGGTTTTCGGCCGCTCGCTTGCTAGGATCGTGGGTTCGAATCCCACCGGAGGCATGGATGTTTGTTTCTTTGTGAGTGTTGTGTGTTGTTGTCAGGTAGAGGCCTCTGCGACGAGCCGATCCCTCGTTCAGAGGAGTCCTACCGACTGTGGTGTGTCTCTCAGTGTGATCAAAAGGAATTACACCTCGACACTGAAACGGGAAACCGGAGTAGGTAGAAGAGAAAAGTCTTTGTTCATGCAGAGTCATTTGCTTTCAGTGATGACGTCACCCTTCTGATTGGTGATTGCCGTGATATCTGGCGTTTTTTTCTTCTAAAAATGTAATTCTTTATAATAACTGCTGTTTTTAAATTAGAAGTTTCATAGTTTGTTGTTTGTGCCTAAGATTGTCATAGAGATTAAGGAAATACGATATTAGTGAGAACTCCAACACCCTTAGTAATGCCTTTACATTTGATATCTGCACATCAATGTGGCTGAGAACTCCGTTTGTCTGAGAGATGACTCTGTGTCACTGGGTTCTCGGTACCCGACGTTTCGAAGCAACTTGTGGAGCTGATAACGCAGTGACGCAGAGTCATATAATGGAAGAAAGAATTAATTTTTAACATATGTGTATGTATCACCGGGTTTAACATTCAAAAATTATGTCTTCTCCCTACAGAAAACATTTATGTGTTTGTCGTGAATTTCAGATAAATCAGCCATTATTTCTCTTTACATTTTTAGCTTATTTGTTTTATTAATCGTGACGGAGATTGTTTACTGTGCGGTACAAAATGAATCTTTAAATACAGCGTGTTTCATAAGTCCATCCGGGATTTAGAGGCTTGGCCGTGCAGTAGCAAACCCACATATAAGAGATGAAAGCATGCCAACGGATAGAGGAAATGTAAAAGTTTTTTCGTGACAGATGCGATGGTGTAGTTACCGTTTCTCCGCTAGGAGGCAGTGGTGTGCAAACATGGCGTTTTCAGGTGAACAGAAAGCTTTTTGTGTCCTGCAAATTTGCTAAAACCCAGTCAATTGTAACAGTGCAACGTGGTTTTCGAACCAAGTATCGTACAGAACCACCAACGGACAAAACAGTAAGAGACTGGTAGAGAAAATTCGAGGAAACTGGCTGTTTGTGGAATTATGGATGCAGTTGCTACCGTCGACGTTCATATGTTGGAACGTGTGTGGCAGGAGCTAGATTACAGGATTGACGTCTGTCGAGTCACCAAAGGGACATATTGAACATTTGTAAGAAGTTCAAAACTTGGATATGTACTCTTTTCACTGACATGCTCTCATCTTCCGTGTGTGATTTGGCTCCTGAGCTACAGACCTCCGAAATCCCGTAGGGATTTATGAAACACTCTGTATAATTCAGGTAAATTTTCGTCTTTGAAGTTTTAATATGAATATGTTGTGTTCTTGTCATCAGGGAATATTTTTATTTCAGGCTTCCGTCGCGATGTTGATGAGATCTGCGCTGTTCTGGGATATTACGCGGCGTCGTGTGGTAATTGTTTACCGACGTTTCGGGACAAAGTGTCGGTAAAGAATTACCATACGATGCCGCGTGTATGTCCCAGAAGAGCGCAGATCTCAGGTATATTTTGTTGTCGCCTTAATGTTCATTATTATTACAACATAAAATTATTGGCCTATTAAAAATGTTACAACTAACATCACATAGCAATCAGTAAGGTTATGAAACAGAATGTCCAGCTTAAAGGAGTACTTAATTGGGATTTCGATAATGGTCATAGATACATGATGTGGCTTCTCGAACATTATAGAAGTGTAAACTATTTCGCTATTGAATTACGCATTTGGCCCACAGCAACGAGATCAGAGAGCGTCACTCCCACAGACGTCATGTCTGTCATTTCTAAGGCTAGGCGCACACTTGCGATTTTCTGTCGCGCGATTATTTAGTCGCACAAATAGAACACACTGTTTTCAGTAGGAATGCGCGCACATGCGACTAAATAAAAGCAGCGATTAAAAAGTTGCAACCAGCCCTATTTTACTAGCGACGCGACTGTCGCGAAGTAAAATGGGTTACATAGACAGGAATGAACCTGCGCACACTTGCGTCTGCTGCTGTTCAGTCGCAGTTCAATCCTTGGAGAGAAATCTATCGTTGAATATTATTGTATTGAATTATTTGTTATTGATATTGAATTATGTCTGATAACGATCTGCTGTTGATGATTCACCATCACACATTGTTTTGGACACGGAGAAATTGATTTTTGAATTGGAAAAACGTCCTGCTCTGTATGACAAAAAATTTGACTTATAAGTGGGCGCACCCAATGTTTTCGTTTGCGTCTTTTTTTGTATTTCATACGCAGTAATAAGGCAGTCACACAAGTACTTTCGATGAAATCCATACCATTACTGAAATATACTAGCGATTTTTTGGTCGCCGTGTGCGGACCGCAATACTTTTCGGCGATTGCGACTTTTCAGTCGCGGCGGCAATAAATCGCAAGTGTGCGCCTAGCCTAAATGCTGTATAGCGGTAAATGGTAAATCGTATATTTTCATCCTTGTAAAAATTTTATCAAATTTTACCACTTCAAATAAGCAAACTAAGAGGATAAAGAGAAAAATACCATTTCAGTATCGTCACAGTAACACTGAACATAGAGAATACTATATTTCCACATAAATATTTCGTAAAGTTTTATGTGAAAATGTGTATTATTTTCACATTCGTTGTACATGTCGTGGTATCGATTTAATATTATCGATATTGTGTTCATGGTAAAGGACGAACATGTTTAAAAATTTTTTGTCCCGGTATTCATGAGCTACACATTAAAAGCGCATTGTGTTAATGTCACGGCAAATAACAATAGACACCGTGCGTTAAATGATTAAAGCGAATGGTAATTATAACTACCACTATAGTTTTTTTTTTCCAATGGCTCGGCAGCCCCTTGGTAGCCTAGGCCGCCTCATTTTTCGAGGCTTCACGATCACACACTTTAGACACACCACACTCAGTAATAATCCTCTGGACGAGTGATCAACCCGTCGCAGATACCTCTACCTGACAACACACAACACTCACAACAGACAGACTTCCATGCCCCCGGTGGGATTTTCTTTTTGTCTGTCCGGGTTTTTCCTCTTTGATCCATTTTTGTACTGTTTAAATCCTTTCGTCCTTCATGTCACTTTACGTTCCATGCTACCGTCCTTACAACAAACACAACACAAACATCCCATGCCCCCGGTGGAATTTTTTTTTTTGTCTGTCCGGGGTTTTTCCCCTTTCATCCATTTTTGTACTGTTTAAATCCTTTCGTCCTTCATGTCACTTTACGTTCCACATTACCGTCCTTATACAACAAACACAACACAAACATCCATGCCCCCCGTGGGATTCGAACCCAAAATCCCAGTAAGCGAGCGGCCGTAGACCCACGCCTTAGACCGCGCGGCCACTGGGATCGCACCACTATAGTTTAAGAAGTAAATTTGTAACAATTCTACTACAATTGCCTAGCAATATGTTTAAATACATCTGGCTATGATAGTGCAGATGAAGCATCATTAAGTTACCTGAAATGAAACGAATCCCGGGCATCCAGTCTCTCTACCTACAAGCAGTGCAACACTTCTGCTTAGTAAGAGTGATATCCCACTACGCTCACTGCTACGTAAGTTTATCAAAGTCCATAAATGACATAAAGCAAAGATGACATTTGATTAAGATAAGGGAATACAGCAAGGTAGAGAAGGAAATAGCTATTTGATAAAGAAAAATTCCCGAGAGTGCCAACAGTGGGGATGTTTACTACTTCGCTGTTGATGGTGGATGGAACAGGAAGAAGAAGGAGATCGAGGATCCAAGCATTTTCCTGCGCCATTACGCCCCCACAAACCCATCTAAATTTTCCACATCACCTCGGAAGAGCGCAGTTCAGAACTGTGTGCGGTACTTGAGTGTTTCTGAAGCTCATTTTACCATCGGGAACGATCCATAAGCTAGTTCCAGGGCTGTCCAATTCAGCCATTGTTGCAAACACACTTAAAATGTAAGTAAGCAATTATCCTGTGAACTCGTTGCTTAAGATCTTGTGGGTTGTTACCCGGCGTCATTTTTTGGTGTATGACCAACGTTTTTTGGGATCACTTGTTTGTCCCATAGTCAGGGTCATACACCAAAAAATGACGCCGGGTAACAACCCAGAAGATTTTAAGTAACATTACGACCACGGCGGAAGCCTTCAATTATACATCCTGTGAATTCGCTTGGATAATTTTTAGTAAATTCTCCATTAAAACAGCACGGCTTTAGGGAGACCTGAAGGTTTTGAAATGTGGTGCTGGAGAAGGACGGAGAAGATCAGTTTGGACCGATCGTGTGAGAAATGAAGAAGTATTACATAGAGTGAAGGAGGAGAGGAATATCGTACATACAATAAAAAGAAGAAAGGCTAACTGGATTGGTCACATCTTGCGTAGGAAACTGCCTTCTGAAACATGTGATTGAAGGAAAGTTAGAGGAAGGATAGAAATGACGGGAAGACGAGGGAGAAGACGTAAGCAGCTACTGGATGACCTTAAGGAAAAGAAAAGATACTGGAAATTGAAAGTTGAAGCACTAGATCGCACTTTGTGGAGAACTCGCTTTGGAAGAGGTTACGGACCTGTCATAAGACAGACTACAAATGAATGAATTGTTTTAGGGTTGTAGGAAAGTAGCGTGTTTTAAGGCAAGTTTGGTGGTTAATATGTGGTAAAGTGCTCAGTGGTGATTGATGGTTATAGGAAGCTTAGACTCTGAAAGGAATAATACAAAACAGGAAAATATCCAGGAAAGATAAAGTTGTCCCTCTGCAAGAAATGAATGCGTGTGTAGAATGGATGTATAGCTCCTGTTATTCTTCACCTTGGACCTAGATGGATGTGAGCTGTCAGCTTCATTACCTAGCCGCTTTATCTTCGGGGAAAGAGCCTTTCTCAGGCATCAAACACGAGGCTGGGTGAACCCCATATAAGATTTGAATGTTTTGAAGAACAGATTCTTTTACCATTACAGGGAATTGAAGCACGATTCCTCGGATGCCAGCCCGCAGTCTAAATACAATATAGGCTACGCTATCCCCGTTCCATTTCTCCGGAAATCTGTCCAATCAGTGAAAATAATTGGTTGTAATTTTAAGGACTTAGATACGGCGCACATCCTGAAGACAGTATTTTTCTGCGCCGTTATCCATTCCCATCTTTGCCTGTTGCTCTGTACGCACTGACGTCACCAAGTGCGGGGAGCGAAAGGTCAGCCACGAAACGTCGAAATCACAGACCCTCACTACCTACCGAATTTGAGAAAACAAGAGCGTCACTGGACGTAATTCTATACGAATCCCCAATTTCTTCCCCCAGATCACAGAATTCAATGTCTTTTGACACTTTGTGCAAATGAGTACAAATAAGGCGAAACACACTGTACTTTAACTTTAATGTAAGCAATGTAATGTAACTTTAATGTAATTGCGTTTTATATTTATGTAAAGTAATTATACTTTGGCGCAGTTGGTTGAGCCACTGCGCTAAAAGCCGGAGGTTTGCGGGTTCGATTGCTGATGGTGTCATTGTAATTTTTCATTGATATAATCCTTCCGGCAGTACTATGGCCCTGGGGTCGACTACTACTACTACTACACTACTACTACACTAATAATAATAAATATAATAATAATAATAGAGTAAAGCAATCCCATTACAGGCCTGGACAGGCCCTTAGGGTTCCAGGAGTTTGAGGCTCCCAGATTTATAGACAATCGGCACATGAAGGTGGTAAGGTTGTCAGCCCTATGCATCGGCCGCCTTTACCCCCCAGGAAATATTCCTGGTACTCATTTCTGTTAGAGGCTGAGTCGACCCCAGGGCCATAGTGCGACCGAAACGATTATGTCAAGGAAAAATTCCAATGACACCATTGGGAATCGAACCTGCGACGTTCCGGTTTGTAGCGTAGTGCCTCAACCAACTGCGCCACCGCGTGTCCCAACAGAAATGAGTACCAGGAATATTTCCTGGGGGGTAAAGGCGGCCGGTGCGTAGGGCTGACAACCTTACCACCTTCATGTGCCGATTGTCTGTAAATCTGTGAGCCTCAACCTCCTGGAACCCTAAGGGCCTGTCCAGGCCTGTAATGGGATTGCTTTACCATTTTTAATTATACTTTGAGCGTGCCATGAAATGTTTAGAGAGTTTAGACGAGATGATTTTGGTTTTACCATTTTCTGTTTTTTCCGCTTCTTTCCGTACTAGCCAATGTAGAGTATAAAATTGACGAATGATAGCTCCCGCGGTGAAATGATTGCAGAAGGCGCAGGGGGGTGTCACCAGACAGGCCCACCCTGGCCCATTTAATACACGTAACTCGGAAATTGGCAAGTGTGAGGTCTGTGAGCCGTGACGGGGGCTGATGTGAATGTAGTGTTGCATAATTGACAGGCTGCACTGTGAGGTAGACTGGTGAGAGCTGTCAGGCTAGAGACGAATGAGGAGAGGGGGGGGTGGAGGTGGGGGGGGGGGGGAATTCTGGCTTGTAACACGTGCTATTGAAAATATAATATTACGTGGTTTTAGCAATGCATTGTAGGCGTCTTTACAAAGCTATGAAAAGCGACTATTAGCTTCGTCATATGCGTCTGTCGATACCCAATGCAGGGGATTTTCGTGAAATTTTATATCGGGGACTTATGTTACAATCTCTAGAGAAATTTTAAGTTCTGGTTAAAATATTACATGAAGATCTAAATACGTTTATGGTAACATCTTCTTAAATTATTCCCGAAATGAAAAAGTTTGCAATAAATTTTTTTTAGAGAAAATAAAAATAAACTTTTAATGTCAACCACACTTTTTTTTTTTTAAAAACTGCGCTCTTTGCGAGATAATTACGAAACGTGCGGTACAGAAAGGCAGACCATACACATCGAACATAATAAGGCGCAAGGAATGATGGGTAATGACAGAGAAATACGTAACTTAACGTTATTTAATACTTACTGCTTTGGACTTAGTGAAACTTTGTTATTAAGTTGCCTTAGGCATGAAGGATAGTTAAGGAAAAAACACCTGATTATAATTACAGAATATTATGGCGCCACGTAGACTGTAATTTGTATTGGTATGACGTAATAAGCCGATCCCAATTGCCGTGCGTTCTAAGGCGTCGGTCTACGGCCGTTCGCTTACTGGGATTGTGGGTTCGAATCCTGCCGGGGGCATGGATGTCTGTCTGTTGTGAGTGTTGTGTGTTGTCAGGTAGAGGTCTCTGCGACGGGCTGATCACTCGTCCAGAGGAGTCCTACTGAGTAAGGTGTGTCTAAAGTATGTGATCGTGAAGCCTCGAAAAATGAGGCGTCCTAGGCCCCCAAGGTGCTGTAGTGCCATTGGGGAAAAAAGACTTAATAATGACTGATATAGACTGCGTGCCATGACGTCACTTCCCCGTGCCGCTTCCAACGTCTATCATTTTTACTTTACGCGCAAATCGTGCGACGCAAAGTCTAACGGTTATTGCTCTTGTCTGATGCGTGAAAGGTGGCACTTAGATAGATTATGGAAGTATTTGTAAGTTGTGTACCAAATTTAAAAGTATCCCCGTAACTTTCAGTAAGACAGGTGGCAGCACACATTCGGACAACTGCACTGTAGATACAATAATATACAAACGTGTGGTAGTTCTTCTACATGTTTCGGCCTTTTTCGGCCATCTTCGGGGAGATACTCGACAAAGAAGAACGGAGTAATGACAAGTTGTGTCACAGATATGCAACAGTAAAATAATGTGCTCATTTATGCGTAGAGACATAAACAAACACAGGAGACAGAGCGGCATATTCCTGAAAACGAAAATGAATTTCTTAAATATGTATTTGTTTGTAATCAAATAACAACTATTACGATACACTTTCTGTAATATGCCTTTTAATCATTTTAACATTTCTATTTTAACTCTACTATTGCATATATATGACATAACTACCCATTACTGTATCTTTCTTTGTCGAGTGCCTCCCTGAAGATGGCTGAAAAAGCCTGAAACATGTAGCATTACAACATTTTTGTATGTCACTGTATAGGGTATACACAAAAGAATGGTGCGGATTCCCTTTATTCACCATTGAAACCGCACCATTATTTTGTGTATACCCTGTATTTAATTATTATAGTGCATTTGTTGGAATGTATACTGTGATGTGTAAGACGAATTGTTTGTAAGTCAGAAGGCACAAATCGCTTGGTTGGGTTAAAATTTTAAGGTTATGTGTGACCGATAAATCTAACAAAAACAGAACTAACCTAGAGATGTAATGAGTTTGTGAGAAAGACTAGCCTAAAACAACCTGCGGAAATAACAGTCATAAAAGCAGTCTTAAAAAAATCTCTCTCATTTCATTAAACTGAATAGCTCAGTCTGTAAAATGACAAGGCTGTGGGCAAGACGCGCTCCCTCCCATCTAGCGCTGAGGTTTGAATGAGTGGAGCTATAATGCTACTCCCCCTATACGCTTTCATGGCGTGGACAGGGATAACGTGTATGGACTGGAGGAATGAGTAATCGGAGAAGGCAGTCAGGAGCAGAGACGAAAATCTTGGCAATCTCTGTGGTTCCCAAAACGCGCTAGCCAGTGGATAACAGGGACTTTCTTTTGGGGGAGGGGGTGTAAGCGGCCGGAACGTGAAGCAGACTCTACTTTCCTCTTACATGTCGTGTCCCAACGGGTTGGATACGCCAAAGTTTTCAATGCGATGAAAATCTAACAACTTGAAAGAAAATACGATACTTGATATACTAATCACACGACTAGAAATCTTTCCCAAAATAAACGTGCGTTGCACGATTATGTGAGTGCAATTTTGCTTATGATTCTGTTACATAACGAGACGTTACAGGAGATGTGAACCCTGTAATGGCTATTTACTGTGTCAACAACCGCTGTGATTGCTTTTGAATGGTAACCATGTTAGACTCATTTGTGTCGTCATGATGGATGCACCGCAATTAACAATTGAGTCTGTGCATCGCAACTCACAACACAGCAGTTTCGTTATTTAAGGCCAAACAATACAATGCATTTGTTGTTTTTCTTTAAATTGTAAATTATTATCAAAATAAGCAGGTTCATATACCAGAGATTACTTCTTCTTACAGCAAGAGCTATAACTGACACTCTCATTGTTCTTTAGTTCCCAATTAATTTTTTTAAGAATAAAATTAAAATTAATTCATTATGTATGTAAATATTCGCTATGTACCCCTTTGAGAAGACTGAGAGATTCAAATGGAAAAAACCAGTCGATGAATGTTTGTGAGGAAAATGATCGCTATTTACTGTAAGGATTAATGGGCATAATTGAATATGTTTTATGGGAAATATTTACAGTTTTTACTGATAAACGTGATGGTATATACTTTACCATTGAGAAATAGAGGGTTAATAATAATTTTGTACTGCAGCAAATGTACAGGAATTTTGACAATGTTTCATACAATATTTAATTGAAGGCTTCCGCCTTGGTCGTCATGTAGCTTAAAAGTTTTTGGATTTTAGCCCGGCGTCAATTTTTGGTGTATGACCAATGTTTCGGGAAAACTTATTTGTCCCATCTTCAGGGTCTTGGGTAAAAACACACGTTCCTTACCTCCTGGCATCCTTTTTACCCAAGACCCTGAAGATAGAACAAACAAGTGTTCCCGAAACTTTGGTCATACACCAAAAATTGACGCCGGGCTACAATCCAAAAACTTTTAAGCAATTTTCATACAAGTTTAAAGATATATACATTAAACGAGATTTATCCTTCTAATTACAAAGGAACTGGGCTATAATTCGTTCCGTTTAATAAGTGGCGTGTCAGGTGGACACAAAATTTCGTTTCCCTGCATAGAATTATGTAAAGTCTCAACATTATCTAACTATCGCAGTCAGCAAGACGTAGCTAAATAACCAACAAAAAAAAATAATATACCTGAAATATACATGTGATATGGTAGTGTATTTGTAGAGGAATTTAAATCACAGAATTCGTAGAAGAAATTATAATGCGAGATTCTCTTTTTAAAGTGCTTCACCCTCAACATGAAAGCATTATGACCCTTCGAAGCCCACGGTTATTATCACAACAATAGAGCGCTAAACCCCAAAATATCTTGAATCTTCAAACCAATAGTATAATTCAATATAGTTTTCTCGGGCGCACAGCCGCGTCAATTCTTTTGAATACAACGTTTCGGGGACTAGCTCCGTCCCCATCCTCAGGCAAAACTTATTTAACATACAACTCGTCTGTCCCGTGTTTTTCTACCTGGCGCGGCAGGGAGAATCAGACCGGTTTGTAGTGCCCAAATAGTTAAGTTGGTGGGTGTATATGCCATGCCACGACATAAATTTCAAAATCCCTCGCTTGCTATGGACATTGAAATATGAGGACAGACATGCTAACTGAAATAATATTCTGCTGTGTATTTATTTCTTTTTATACATGCAAAAACTCACCCCTCCCCCCCCAATACGACTCTCCGCTGTCACTGCACTATGTTTCATATGTGGCAAATACAATTCGAAGGGTGTGATTTGGTGTGTTTACGGATAAGAGGTGTCAGCCTGTCAGCTTCTCGGTCATCCACTTTGTAGCTTGTGGTTAGGACGTTTCGGAAGAACCTTAGGTCTTTATCTTCAGGGTAGAAATATGGAGGTGGAGGTTTCCTTCGCTATATTTGACAACAACACATTAGGCGAACTTGTGTCAACCTGTAAGATCGCAAATAATTACTCTGCAGCAGAGGCTCAGAGATGAAATAAGCGAACTGACGTACAAACATAACCTCAACACAAAAGAAATTACAAACATACTAAGGAAAGGGTACACAGACGCAATAAACGCAAAGTAATGTCTGGATTAAAGTTACTTAATTAATGTGTTCAAGAAATGAATATAAATATCTTCTAAAATAATTATTTTCCACTTCGATCGTTGAAACTACTTTAAATGTAAATTACCTCATTCCCAGTTTCTTCAGAATTCAGCCGTATTCTTGATGTCGCAAATTAATAGCCTTGCTTTAACAGCAATAGCAGACAGCGCCAGGTTCACGCTATGAATATGCACAAAGGAATATTTCGCTTTTCATTTGAGCATTAAGTTAATGCCAGGTAGTATCCCACTTCACGTAAGAAATTCAGATTATTATTTGAAATTTCTTCGTCTAAATATCTACTTTAGGAGAGCTTAATTAATTGTGCTCTTTTGTCCGTCTGTCATTTGTAACCATATTGTTTTTAATACAGGGCATACACAAAAGAATGGTGCGGTTTCAAAAGTGAATAAAAAATTTATGTTTCACATTACACGGGCACAACATACACCGTCAGCGGCGGCAACTGTCCAAGTTTCTCATGCGCTACCAGCAGTTCGCTTCTTATGCTTACTGCGTGGAATGTACGAGTGCTTCTCAATCGTGTTCTTCCACAGCGCTGGATCGGACGTACTGCTGCAAATGGAGACAAGAACCTTCTCCCTTGGCCACCCCGTTCGCCAGATCTTACACCGTGCGATTTCTTTCTTTGGGGGTTCGTTAAAGACAGCGTTTATGTACCACCATTGCCCACGTCCATCCATGAAATTCGTGATCGGATAACGCATGCACTGCAGGCCATTACAGCGGACATGCTACACCGGGTCTGGGATGAGTTTGATTACCGTGTGGATGTGTGTCGTGTGACCCAGGGTGCACACATTGAAGGATTGTAATTACCAAATGAGAAACTTGGACAGTTGCCGCCGCTGATGGTGTATGTTGTGTCCGTGTAAGGTGAGAAATACATTGTGTATTCACTTTTAAAACCGCACCATTCTTTTGTGTATGCCCTGTATTATATTTATGACGATTCCTTTTCTAGTGACGTGGAGACGTAGATGACTGTTTTGCAAGGATTTTTAAAGTACCTTCCAGTGCACCTGCATTATATGAATTTATGTTATATTATTAATTTATCTTAAGAAAAATATGTATTTTTTTGGATTCTGTGACGGATTTCTAAGATATGTAAGTCCATAATTTTGGGAGGATTTTTCTAAGCGTAAAAACTTTTTTTTTATGATAAATATTTTGGATTGTGTTGGTATGTAAACTTATATTAGATGCTGTAAAATAAATTAACGTTTATTAAAATTTAGTGCAATGAGTTTCATGTTTTACTTAAAATGTTTAAAATATAATTTAGATATATTTCTAAGGTATATATAAAGAAAATAAATTTCACCCTATAGTAGCAACGAAGGAAGAGCTAGAAGCTGAAGTGTAGTTCTACACATACACAACATCAGTACTAGAAGGGGGGGGGGTGTCAAATTTACGCCTCAGTTGCTTTACCCTCGCGCAGTAAATTGTAGTAGAAAAAAATATGCTGGGAAAGGTTTTTGATTCCAGTCGAGAGAAATAAAAATAGATATGAAATTCTTCATTAATTTTGGCCCTTTGATTTGATGATTATTAAGAACTCCGGGATGTTGCATACACATTTCAGAGCCTAAAAATCTGATAGTTGCTCAATGATTTCTCCGCCAGTTATAGTAAAAGAAATTTCATTTTCGTGCTCACAAGTTTGGCACTGGTCCCAATCCTGAGTCTAACTCCACTCACAATATCACAACCAATTTCTTTCAAATCCGTTTTAATATTATTTTTAATCTACACGTAGATATATTAAGTTGTCTCTTATTTTAATTTCTCCGACTGACACCGAAGGCGCTAGTATCATTGTTGAAAACCTTCAGATTTCAGTAATTACTAAACTGTGTTCTGTGTGTGTTACGTCATGTGTCACCATGTGTCACTATGTGTCACCATGTACAGTCATTTATTTTGATTCTCATGTCATAAATATCAGGGAGATAAATCCCATTCTGTCTTGAGTTTCGATAAGTAAAGGGAAACTTTCCAGAGTTTACAAAAAATTCGATATTTTCGAAAAAAATATATTAAGTGGCAACTACAGACAGTATCGATTTATGTGCATCTCAAGTGGGACTTAGTAACAGAAACAGAATATCTACGGTTTTTTAAATTTTAATTAATGGAAGATTGCTTTTCCATTGTTGAAAAGACAATTTCAGATATCAGGGCCAGTGTCGTCAATATTTAGCCTGCGCTATAGACTACGCTCATCACTCATTCAGGTATCGGAAAATATCCTGATAGATGCAAAGCGTTTTGATACAAAATGTTACGACGATACAATCGCTTGTTAAACACGGTAGAAAGTGTGGAGAAGGGAAAATTGTGAAAATTTGACTTCCAGTTTTTGTTGAGAACCTAGAAGTGTGCTGGTAATGTCATGTGAAGTTGCGGGAATGGAATTGTATCATAAATGTATCATAAATGTATTATAAATGTATCATAAATGTATATAAATGTATCATAAATGTATCATAAATGCTGTATAAATTCTAGCAATTTGTATCGATAAATGTACTTAAATGTAACGAAAATATATCAAAAACAATTTTGATTAAATGAATCATAAATGATATAATTTATTAATGTTCATAAAACGATATATTTCATAAAAGGTACAATGTACAGGGATGTATCAGAATGATCATAAATTACATAAATGTATCTAATGATCTGTACATATATCAAATTAATAAATGGTATCAAATCATAAAGAATGTATATGGGGCATGTAGAATGTATCAGGAGAAGTCTTATATCATCAAATTTATCGTGGAGAGACCCTAAGTACATAGATGTACACTTGAATAAACAGGCATAAGATGGAAGGATAATTATTAAAATGTATCTTCAAGAAGTATAGGTAATGGATCTGGATCATATATGGTCAATAGGTACAGGTAACGAGTCTGTTGTGAATGATCGTAATGTATACTTGGGTTCCCTAAAATCGAGGAATTTCTTGACTAATGACGCATGTTCTAGATTCTCAAAAGATCTGTATATAAAGTATCATAAGTTTAGTTGTTCATAAATGATATAAATTTAATCAAAATGTTTCTAAATTGTATTAAATAATATCAAAATGTAATAAAGATATAAATTACTAGATATAAAGTACTTAAGTGCATAAAGATCAGTATATAAAGTGTCATAAAGACATAAAAATGGAATAAATGTATCATAAGTTCAGGTAAATGTATCATAATGTATCATAAGTATCATGTTTATAACGTGTCAATGTTCATAAACGTGTCATAATGTATCGTAATGTCATCATAAAGTGTCATGTCATAATGTATCATAAGTGTATTTATAACTGTATCATAACGTGTATTATAATGTATCATTAGGTATCATGATGTTCAATGTATCAGTAATGTGTCATAGTGAGTAAAGTATCATGTCAGTAAGTGTATTTATAAAGTGTATCATAAAGTGTCATAATGTATCATAAGTATCATTCATGTAATCTTAATGTATCATAAATGTATCATAAATGTCATAACGTGTCATGTCATAAAAGTATCATGTCATAAAGTTCATGTTCATAAAGTATCATATGTCAGTAATGTATCATGTTCATAAGTATCAATGTCAGTAATGTATCATGTTCATAACTGTCATGTAGGTATATAATGTCATAATTCATAAAGTTCATATGTATGTAAAAGTATCAAATGTCATAAAGTTCATGTCAGTAATGTAATAAAGTTCATGTATAAGTATCAATGTCAGGTAACGTTCATGTGATCGTAATGTATCATAAATGTATCATAAATGATCATAAATGTATCAGTCATAATGTATCATAAATGTATCATAAATGTATCATAAATGTATCATAAATCCTGGAGACAATTTCAGCAATTTGTCCACCGAAAATGACTTTTGAAACGAAAATATTCAGAAAACAATTTTGATTAAATGAAACAAAGATGAATATTTATTTGTGTTCATAGAAACGATATATTTGGGCCTAAAAGGTACAAGGTAACAGGGGAGTGGAGAAGACTACATAACGAGGAACTTAATGATCTGTACTGATCATCAAACAATATTCGGGTGATCAAATCAAGAAGAATGAGATGGGCGGGGCATGTAGCACGTATGAGGGAGGGGAGAGGTGCATACACAGAATTTTGGTGGGGAGACCTGAGGGAAGGAGACCACTTGAAAAACCCAGGCGTAGATGGAAGGATAATATTAAAATGGATCTTCAAGAAGTGGGATAGGGGTATGGACTGGATTGATATGGCTCAGGATAGGGACAGGTGGCGGGCTGTTGTGAATGCGGTAATGAACCTTCGGGTTCCATAAAATGCGAGGAATTTCTTGACTAGCTGACGGCCTGTTAGATTCTCAAGAAGGACTCTGCTATATGGAGTTAGTTAGTTAGTTCATAGAAATGATATAAATAAATGCAACGTGTTTTAGAATTTATTAAATAATATCAAGAAGTAACAGAGATAAAATTACAGATAGATACGTGTAAGGCATAAAGACAGAATACAGGGGCCGGAAAAGACACGTCAAAAAATGGAAGGTAAAGTGTCATGTCAGGTAACGTGTCATGTGAGGTAACGTGTCATGTCAGGTAACGTGTCATGTGAGGTAACGTATCATGTCAGGTAACGTGTCATGTGAGGTAACGTGTCACGTCAGGTAAAGTGTCACGTGAGGTAACGTATCATGTCAGGTAACGTGTCATGTCAGGTAACGTGTCATGTCAGGTAACGTGTCATGTCAGGTAACGTGTCATGTCAGGTAACGTGTCATGTGAGGTAACGTGTCATGTCAGGTAACGTGTCATGTGAGGTAACGTATCATGTCAGGTAACGTGTCATGTGAGGTAACGTGTCACGTCAGGTAAAGTGTCATGTGAGGTAACGTATCATGTCAGGTAACGTGTCATGTGAGGTAACGTGTCACGTCAGGTAAAGTGTCATGTGAGGTAACGTATCATGTCAGGTAACGTGTCATGTGAGGTAACGTGTCATGTCAGGTAACGTGTCATGTCAGGTAACGTGTCATGTCAGGTAACGTGTCATGTCAGGTAACGTGTCATGTGAGGTAACGTGTCATGTCAGGTAACGTGTCATGTGAGGTAACGTATCATGTCAGGTAACGTGTCATGTGAGGTAACGTGTCACGTCAGGTAAAGTGTCATGTGAGGTAACGTATCATGTCAGGTAACGTGTCATGTGAGGTAACGTGTCACGTCAGGTAAAGTGTCATGTGAGGTAACGTATCATGTCAGGTAACGTGTCATGTGAGGTAACGTGTCACGTCAGGTAAAGTGTCATGTGAGGTAACGTATCATGTCAGGTAACGTGTCATGTCAGGTAACGTGTCATGTCAGGTAACGTGTCATGTCAAGTAACGTGTCATGTCAGGTAACGTATCATGTCAGGTAACGTGTCATGTGAGGTAACGTATCATGTCAGGTAACGTGTCATGTCAGGTAACGTGTCATGTCAGGTAACGTGTCATGTGAGGTAACGTGTCATGTCAGGTAACGTGTCATGTGAGGTAACGTATCATGTCAGGTAACGTGTCATGTGAGGTAACGTGTCACGTCAGGTAAAGTGTCATGTGAGGTAACGTATCATGTCAGGTAACGTGTCATGTCAGGTAACGTGTCATGTGAGGTAACGTATCATGTCAGGTAACGTGTCATGTGAGGTAACGTGTTATGTCAGGTAACGTGTCATGTCAGGTAACGTATCATGTCAGGTAACGTGTCATGTGAGGTAACGTGTCATGTCAGGTAACGTGTCATGTGAGGTAACGTATCATGTCAGGTAACGTGTCATGTGAGGTAACGTATCATGTCAGGTAACGTGTCATGTCAGGTAACGTGTCATGTCAGGTAACGTGTCATGTGAGGTAACGTATCATGTCAGGTAACGTGTCATGTGAGGTAACGTATCATGTCAGGTAACGTGTCATGTGAGGTAACGTATCATGTCAGGTAACGTGTCATGTGAGGTAACGTATCATGTCAGGTAACGTGTCATGTGAGGTAACGTATCATGTCAGGTAACGTGTCATGTCAGGCCAAGTGAAGAGCTGAGAATTAGCGATGAAGAAACGAATAAGTCAAGAACTATTTTTTAGTGATTTCGGCTCAGTGGTTTGTGAAATATTTGACGTACTTTATGAAATTCAGTACGAACGTTGTTATGCGAGAGTCTATCGGCTGCTCAATATTACGACACTAAAATGTCTACATGGAGCTGT
This sequence comes from Reticulitermes speratus, assembly GCA_021186555.1. Taxonomy (NCBI): domain Eukaryota; kingdom Metazoa; phylum Arthropoda; class Insecta; order Blattodea; family Rhinotermitidae; genus Reticulitermes; species Reticulitermes speratus. Next base: position 3,936,119 of record JAJKFL010000002.1, read on the forward strand.
GCGAGCACGTGAGATATTAACGATAACCATGACCCTTAATATAGGGCCCTTAAATTTTTATGGTAAAAATATTCCGAATAACGCTGTTTCTGTTAATATAAAGTAAATCACCATTAGAGAGGAAATGCAAAAAATGTATATTTTTTCGTTTTGACGACGGTAACTAACAAACCATTAGAGCAGGGGTCCACAAGTTTCCCGATAAATGTAGGAACCGCCTCAGTTTTTCTGATGCCAGAATGGTGACATGAAGCAAATCCATGCTGACGACCCACAAATATTAGGCAACAAAGTAAACAATTTATTTGCCTGGACGACATGGCGACTGGGATTTGTACACCCTGTATTACAGGAAGGCATGTTGCATGAAAATATACAGCAAACATAAAATAGATTTTATTTTAAACATTGTTTATTTGTCAACAATAACAAGCACGTGTTGTGTAAAAAATTTGAATTTATAATTAACAAATAAGCCCAGTCAGAATGCTTTACAGCGTAAAATGTACACAGAATTAAATACCTTATTGTATCACTATTCATTTCTAATGCTTGGTAGCTTTACCATATATTACGGAGCCGGGATATCTCATTCCTTATAGTTATTGTTGTGGGACAATTCAATCTGTATATTGACTGGCTGTAGGATAATTCAGTCTCTATATTGACTAACTGTGGGATAATTCAGTCTGTATCTTGAATGACTGTGGGATAATTAAGTCCGTATCTTCTTTTTTTGTGCGGTAAACTAGTCTGTATAGTGATTGACTGTGGGATAATTCAGTCTGTATACTGACTGGCTGTGGGATAATTTAGTCTGTATAATGACTGGCTGTGGGATAATTCAGTCTATATACTGACTGGCTGTGGGATAATTCAGTCTGTATACTGACTGGCTGTGGGATAATTCAGTCTGTATACTGACTGGCTGTGGGATAATTTAGTCTTTATAGTGACTGGCTGTGGGATAATTCAGTCTGTATACTGACTGGCTGTGGGATAATTTAGTCTTTATAGTGACTGGCTGTGGGATAATTCAGTCTATATACTGACTGGCTGTGGGATAATTCAGTCTGTATACTGACTGGCTGTGGTATAATTCAGTCTGTATACTGACTGGCTGTAGGATAATTCAGTCTTTATACTGACTGGCTGCGGGATAATTCAGTCTGTATACTGACTGGCTGTGGGATAATTCAGTCTATATACTGACTGGCTGTGGGATAATTCAGTCTGTATACTGACTGGCTGTGGGATAATTCAGTATTTATACTGACTGGCTGTGGGATAATTCAGTCTGTATAGTGATTGGCTGTGGTATAATTCAGTCTGTATACTGACTGGCTGTGGGATAATTCAGTCTGTATACTGACTGGCTGTGGGATAATTTAGTCTTTATAGTGACTGGCTGTGGGATAATTCAGTCTGTATACTGACTGGCTGTGGGATAATTCAGTCTATATACTGACTGGCTGTGGGATAATTCAGTCTGTATACTGACTGGCTGTGGGATAATTCAGTCTTTATACTGACTGGCTGTGGGATAATTCAGTCTTTATACTGACTGGCTGTGGGATAATTCAGTCTGTATACTGCCTGGCTGTGGGATAATTCAGTCTTTATACTGACTGGCTGTGGGATAATTCAGTCTTTATACTGACTGGCTGTGGGATAATTCAGTCTGTATACTGACTGGCTGTGGGATAATTCAGTCTTTATACTGACTGGCTGTGAGATAATTCATTCTGTATAGTGACTGGCTGTGGGATAATTCAGTCTGTATACTGACTGGCTGTGAGATAATTCAGTCTGTATATTGCTTGGCTTTTCGATAAGTCAGTCTGTATAGTGACTGGCTGTGAGATAAGTCAGTCTGTATAGGGGCTGTGGGAAGATTCTCGGAGGAGGGAACATGATTCTCGTCTCCAAAACTTCCAGCCTGGCTGCAAGTTCTAACCAGTCTCTTATGCAGTGGTTACCGGGGGACAATTCTCCGAAAGTAAAGCGAAATTTAGGTAGTGTCCTGCATCTTTATGGCGTGTCCAGGACAAATTTGTCCTACATTTACCTACCATAAATTGTAACACTTTTAGGGAAGTACGAATTTTAAGTTCCTGCCTTGATATCTGTCTTTCAGTGTTCTTTTTTTCTGATTCAACCTTTTACTGTCGTCGATAAACATAAGTCTTTTTTCCTTCCTATGGCTCGACAGCCCAAGTGGACCTAGGCTTCCTCATTGTCGAGGCTTCACGATCACACACTCGGACACACGACACTCAGTAGGACTCCTCTCGACAAGTGATCAGCCCGACTCAGAGATCTCTAGCTGACAACACACAACACTCACAACAGACAGACATCCATGCCCCCGGCGGGATTCGAAACCACAATCCCAGCAAGCGAGCGCCCCCAGAACCAGACCGCGCGGCCATTGATTTCGCAAACATAAACGGTTTAATCTATTAAATTCCAGTCTTTCATGATCCTTCTCTGTTATCATTATGAAATTGTAGAGTTAAATTAAGAACCGCCCTCCGGCTTTATCTAACTACGAGTTGGAATTGCGTCTGACAGCTGTTTATGAAAAGGATCTTACACAAATGCGTAACACACAGTGGTGTATGGTCTGCGTATTCTACTAACAAGTTTTTAGGGGATTTAGAGTTTAATTAAAATAATTTTACAATATCTGCCGCAGTATCATAATACGGCTTCCTAATTTGGCTAATTGGTAGATGCACTGATCCACTAATATTCTGCAATCCTTTAACTAATATCCGTTCAATGTAAATTATTTAAACAATAATTGGAAGCTTAAAATAAAGTCAATTAAAAAATATACATGGATATGAATCAGTATCGTTAGTAAATACGAATTAAAATAATGTACAAATTTACTTCCTATTTGTAACTGCTCTGCGTTCCGTGGCACATTGCGCAAATTGTTACATTTTTGTTAAATAAACAATTAAAAGTGTGTAGTATTAAATCTTTCAGGAAATAACAATACATTAATTTATAAAACTCGTTGTACAGTATTTTATGTAGCACGTATGGGTGAGGGGAGAGGTGCATACAGGGTTTTGGTGGGGAGACCTGAGGGAAGGAGACCACTTGGAAGACCAAGGCGTAGATGGGAGGATAATATTAAAATGGATCTTCAAGAAGTGAGATGGGGGGGCATGGACTGGATTTATATGGCTCAGGATAGGGACAGGTGGCGGGCTGTTGTGAGTGCGGTAATGAACCTTCGGGTTCCATAAAAAGCGTTAAATTTCTTGACTAGCTGAGGAACTGTTAGCTTCTGAAGAAGGACTGTGCTCCATGGAGTTAGTTGGTTAGTATATGAGGTAGCAGGGGAGTGGAGAAGACTACATAACGAGGAACTTAACGATCTGTACTCATCACCAAATATTATTCGGGTTATCAAATCAAGAAGAATGAGGTGGGCGAGGCATTTAGCACGTATGAGGGAGGGGTGAGGTGCTTACAGGGTTTTGGTGGGGAGACCTGAGGGAAGGAGACCACTTGGAAGACCCAGGCGTAGATGGGAGGATAATATTAAAATGGATCTTCAAGAAGTGGGATGGGGGGCATGGACTGGATTGATGTGGCTCAGGATAGGGATAGGTGGCGGGCTGTTGTGAATGCGGTAATGAACCTTCGGGTTCCATAAAACGCGGGGAATTTCTTGACTAGCTGAGGAACTGTTAGCTTCTGAAGAAGGACTGTGCTCCATGGAGTTAGTTAGTTAGTTAGTTAGTTAGTATATGAGGTAACAGGGGAGTGGAGAAGACTACATAACGAGGAACTTAATGATCTGTACTCATCACCAAATATTATTCGGGTTATCAAATCAAGAAGAATGAGGTGGGCGGGGCATGTAGCACGTATGGGTGAGGGGAGAGGTGCATACAGGGTTTTGGTGGGGAGACCTGAGGGAAGGAGACCACTTGGAAGACCAAGACGTAGATGGGAGGATAATATTAAAATGGATCTTCAAGAAGTGGGATGGGGGGCATGGACTGGATTGATTGGCTCGGATAGGGACAGGTGGCGGGCTGTTGTGAATGCGGTAATGAACCTTCGGGTTCCATAAAACGCGGGGAATTTGTTGACTAGCTAAACGACCTGTTAGCTTCTGAAGAAGGACTGTGCTACGTGGAGTTAGTTAGTTAGTTAGTTAGTTGTATAGGATTTTAGAAATTTCCTGAGAAAGGCGATAGCTGATATTGGACCAGGTTTTTTCGTATCTTGGCAGGACTCAGCCTTTGTTTGGTTCTAAGTTATTTAAGGCCTCTGTAGCAGCTACAAGCAAAGAAGTGTTTGATGAGCTACAGTCAGTTTATTCATGGCCCTAGCCGAAATAATGGAATAAACCGCACCCAATTCAGACACGTTACCTCTCAGCTAACTTACTGGATAACGTTTTAAACAACAAAATGACATGTAAGGACTTTTTTTTTCAATCGCTCGACAGCCCCTTAGGGGCCTAGGCTGCCTCATTTTTCGAGGCTTCACGATCACACTGTTAGACACACCACACTAGGTAGGAATCCTCTGGACGAGCTGATCAGCCGGTCGCAGAGACCTCTACCTGACAAACATGTAAGGATTAGGATTGTAATTTAACTGATGCTTAAAGAGGGAGAAATAGCTTCATATGATCAATAATCCATGCATTAATCAAATATATACAGTAATTATACTAACAAATGCACGCCAATTTGACGCTATTCATCCCGTTATGTATACAGACTTACACAAATAACACTACGTATTACGTCTGACACAATTTGTATTTTTTATTATTATCTCAAACACTACATGTTTCGACCAAGCCGATCATCATAAGGTGTTTGTTTTACGCAAAAACTTAAAACTTTGTTTTCAGGCTTCCGCCGCGATGTTGATTAAATCTGTGGTCTTCTGGGTTATTACACGGCGTCGTGTGGTAATTATTTACCGACGTTTCGGGACAACTTTGTGTTAAATGACACACCATCGAGAATTACAAGTCGATTGTAATTTATATGTTCATCTTTGTGAGATATCGCAAAAATTTACATTCTTACTGTGAGTTTTAAGTTTTTGAATAAATTAAACACCTGATGATTGATTGGCTTGGTCGAAACATGTAGCGTTTGAGATAATAATAATAAATATAGGTTGTGTCAGACGGAATACGTTGTGTTATTTGTGTAATCCACGCAAGTTTATTAAAATTATTTTACACATACAATGACCTGCTTCGTGTTTCGGCCAACCATGTGGCCATCTTCAGGGAGGAGTTAAAATACAAATGTTAGATACATTAAAATATATAAAATAAAATTAATAAAAGTATCAAAACAAATCCATTTTTATAAAATATCTTACATTCACACATTCCCATTATTACAGGATGGTGAATTACTGCCTGCAACCCTCTGTGACGTCATCCAATCAAATGTCAACACATTTGTACTGGCAACAGCTTACATTTATGTGTTTTTGAACGTTAGTTTTCTAATGTCATTTATACTGTATCTTTTTTGAAACTTGGTTTTGATTAAAAATTTATATAATTTTATTTTATGCTTTTCAAAGTATCTAACCTTTGTAATTTACCTTCCTGAAGATGGCACATGTTGGCCGAAACATGTAGGAAAGGGTTTTTGTGTATATAAACTAATTTTAATATACTTGTGTGAATTTTATTCTATTTTCACCGTGCATTTTTCGAGTATAGAAAATGTTTTTTCACCAACTAAATGCACTTGTTATAAAAACACGAAAATATTCTAAAACTGTTTGATAAAAAGCTCTGACATGTTTCGGCTCACCAATGAGCCATCTACAGAGGGTCACAACTGACTGTTCTCAAAACACGTACATATGTTAATCCATCATGAGGATGGCTCATTAATGAGCCGAAACATGTCGGGGCTTTTTATCAAACAGTTTTAGAATATTTTCGTGTTTTTATAACAATTGCATTTAGTTGGTGAAAAACATTTTCTATATTGTGTGAATTTGTTTGTACCATTAATGTATATATAGGTGTAGGAATGTTTGGTGATACGTTGATATGTGTTTTTGGATACAGTAAGAAAGGACGATTACAAATGACGAAACGAGAGGGTTAGGAAAGTCTTCATGAACTATTCACATGTCATTAGCCTACTTAATTTCCGTACCAGTGTCATATTCGTGGTTTTACTCAGCTTCTCCCGTGCAATGCCTAGAGAGTAGCTTCAAGTGGATCATGGCGTGTATTGTTTCAAATCCTCACCTACTCACTAATCATGACAACAAAATCTGCACACATCCAGTGTCGATAAATAACCGATTACTCAGCAGGCGTCTCGCAATTCGCCGGCGTTTAACCGCGGAAGAATAAAGTGTCATTCCTTAAGTCTGCAGCCAAACCTTTGCCTGGATATGAACCAGGAACCTTCGAAATGCAATTTAGACTCGTTACATTTGCAACACAAATATTCAAATATGGTGCGGAATTTTAGAATAATTTCAAAACACAAATTAAAAAAATTAAAAAACCAAGAAATGTACTGTATTTCCACATGTAGAGTTCTAATGCCCCTACATATGTTTCGACTTTACCAAGCCATCATCAGGGGGTCCAAGGTTTACATATACTTAACATCAATTATTTTCGTCCAATAACATAATATATATCACACATAAAACAAACTTCGTTATCACTAGTGGACTAGAGCACATTCATTATCAATTATTTTGCATTAAAATCTTGGGTATGGGATTCGTATATCTTGTGTTATATATATATATATATATATATGTTAAAATTTAAAAAGTTTTTTTAAGATTGCATCTTCCACTTATGTTTGTAACAAATTCTTGGCAGTCATTTGGTGTACAGATTATCTCATATCAGAATGCACGAGAATATAATATGAAATTTAGAATAATTTGTTAAATAAGCAAAACCTCTGACGTCTTTGAAGCTAAATTGTGTTGATTATTTACAAATTTTGTTTATGATTACGATTCGTCCAACTGTCACTGTAAATAAGGCGAATTACTGCGAGCAGTGCTCAATCGATCGCCTGGGCGAAGCGCAACATTGAGTACGTGTACCTCGATATGATCTGATTCGAAGTGAAAACTTAGGTTCAGAACGCTGTGTAACAGTGCTTACCTTTGCTGCTTTACTCCAGTCCTATCTGACGTTTCACTGCAGCTCGGTTTATGTCCCGTCGCCAATGCAGGCCTCTATGTTTTGCGAATAGAAGTTTATATAGCTTTTTTGTGAATATTACATATTTTTGGATACATTGTTTTTATTGGTAATGGTACCGACGTTTTGAAAAAATCTTCCTCTTCCTCTCTTTACCCTTATAGTAGCCAGCTGCTCTGAAGATGGCGAGAGAAAACGTCTGCGAAACGTTGGTAACAAATTACCAATCAACATGGAATTATAATGTACAGGATTGTAATCTTCATGGAGGTTGTTTATTATTTAAGTAGGTCACACGAAATGTAAATATTTTGTGTTCTCTATGCGGTATAAGGTGTGGGTCTGCGGCCGCTCGGTTACTGGGATTGCGGGTTCGAATCCTGCCGAGGGCATAGATGTCTGTCTCTTGTGAGTGTTGTGTGTTGTCAGGTAGAGGTCTGTGCGACGGGCTGGATCACTCGTCCAGAGGAGTCCTACCGAGTGTTGGTGTGTCTGAGTGTGATCGTGAAGCTTCGATAATGAGGAGGCCCGTGGCCAATTAGGGGCTGTTGCGCCGTGGAAAAAGCGATATATGTATGATACTGTTAGTATATCGGATTATACAGCGTTCAGTGTTGGATCAATTGTGAATGATTACTCGGTAAGGATTTGGAAGGAAACAGTCGTTGGTCTAATTGAACTATGATCAGCATTAACCTAGACACAAACAAAATTGTCAGTCAGAATATCCGGTGTCTTGGCCAAGATTAGACCCAGAAATATCCCAGTATCTGCTAAGTGGTATACCAGTCTGTTAGGTAACTGTGAATGTTATTTTGATGATAGTGGTATTACGGATTGGCCTAATCTGTTACGGCAGACGCCATAGTGCTCGGTTTCAAGATATGTTCCCTGAATTCCTCTATGTGTATATGAGCACAAATCTACGTAAATTCCAAAGATATTCAAACCAGGAACCTTCATACAGGGCTACACAAAAGAATGGTGCGGTTTCAAAAGTGAATAAAAAATTTATTTCTCACCTTACACGGGCACAACATACACCGTCAGCGGCGGCAACTGTCCAAGTTTCTCATTTGGTAATTACAATCCTTCCATGTGTGCACCCTGGGTCCACACGACACCATCCACACGGTAATCAAACTCATCTCAGACCCGGTGTAGCATGTCCGCTGTAATGGCCTGCAGTGCATGCGTTATCCGATCACGAATTTCATGGATAGACGTGGGCAATGGTGGTACATAAACGCTGTCTTTAACGAACCCCCAAAGAAAGAAATCGTAAGAAACTCACGCTTCAGTGTAATCACAGATCTGGACACCTCAAAACGGAGCACACAGAAAGCCTTCTCCTGCTGCAACGCCATCTTTGAAACTGGCCCCGCGGCCACGCAGTAAGCATGAGAAGCGAACTGCTGGTAGCGCATGAGAAACTTTGGACAGTTGCCGCCGCTGACGGTGTAATGTTGTGCCGTGTAATGTAGATACAAATTTATTATTCACTTTTGAAACCGCACCATTCTTTTGTGTATGCCCTGTATTTCAAGTCTTTCTGCTTGGTATTTATCCGACACACATAAATTTGAGAGACGTTTTGATTTTGTTTTTGTGGGCGAAGGAAACACACAAGCATATAATGATTTTAAACAAATTCACGTGATATAAAGTATTTTTGGAAAATCCCGTTGTAAAAATATAAACTAAGATTAATAAAAGTGCTGTTACTCATAGCACTTGTATATGTGGTTATCTATTATGATTTTGTGCTACATGTTGCGGCCTGTTTGGCCGTCATCATTATATGTAAATAAACAAAATAGGAAGGATGATTGTAAACATAAAATTTTAAGGTTAGAATAAATTTTTATTCTTCTAATATTATGTTATAATACCTGCATTAGACATATAAATCTTTATTCTTATAATCTCACTTCTACTGTACAGAATAAGACCTTATACTAATCTTAAATTTTTTTTTTCCAATTGTCCTACTTCATAACATTTTTTTTTTAGGTATAACTGATGATGGCCAAGAGGCCGAAACATGTAGCATAAAGTCTTAATAATAAATAATACAATATTATTTAGTATTAACAGAAAGAATGTGTATTGATTGAAAGGTATTATTATTTAATTTAAATTCCTGAGGAAGATATTTGGTATAATGCAAGGTGAAGCGAAACAGATATTAGTACATTACATGAGAAAATGCGTGCCTTGCTTACCAACTTACTAGCTTTAAGCAGTGAAAGTAAGAAAGTTAGGATGGGAAGAACATTTAGCACGGTGGGTAAAGATTTTATGAATAGAGAACTTTGGTATGTAAGTCCTGTTAGACAGAGACAGAACAGAAGGCCGAGTGTAATAATTGGCAGAGCGTGGAAGGAATGCAAAGCAAAGTAGACTGCAAAGTGGAGTGACTTGAGAAGGCGTCTTGACACGTGTTTATAAAGTGACTGGTATCTGAATTGTTAGTCACAGTGTGGCTGTCGTACAAGCCGTCATTCACAGCGAGATGTACGTAATTTTGTTTTAAAATTATGTAACTTTCTTTATGTTAAACGAAAACGTGTCAGGACAATAGAATTTTGTGGTGTTGACAAGTGAATAAAGTTGCGTGGTTGGAGAGGTAAAAAGTTTTGTGCCTGTGATGTGGGAAGTACTCGATTTATCTTCTAGAATTCTTTATTTATTCTTTCTTTCTTTCTGCTTTGCCTTTCTGCCTCGCTTTCTGCACATTTCTTCTGTCAAAAGATAATTTAGTTCTTGCTTAAATATTTGTAAACCGACATTAAAATTTCTTAAGGTGAAGTTTTGCAAACACGTGTAGAGCAATACGAAATTTGGTTAATGTTTTAACACCAACTAAATGCACGTTTATTTAAAAAAAAGACCTAAGTAAGGTTTTCTTAAAACATTTGTATAACCCCTACATATGTTTCGGCTTCAAAGAAGTCATCCTCAGGTTTTATTTAAAAAAACACCCCCTGAGGATGTCTTCTTTGAAGCCGAAACATATGTAGGGGTTATATAAATGTTTTACGAAAACCTTACTTAGGTGTTTTTTTTAAATAAACGTGCATTTAGTTGGTGTTAAAACATTAATTAGTAAAAACGCAAGGTGAACTCAGAATAAAATACGAAATTTGATGTTTAGTCTTAAATCACCGTGCATTTTTATTATTCTAGACATTCACGAACAAAATGCACAAATCACTAACACGGTGCAATCAGCCCTTCTAGAAGTTTCATATAGTGCAGTATATGGTCTTGTGAAACTTCTAGCAGTGCGATTCATATCTTTATAAGAAGATACAGTGAACAGTGTTATGAAGATACAGTGAACTGTGTTATGAATATACAGTGAACTGTGTTATGAAGATACAGTGAACTGTGTTATGAAGATACAGTGAACTGTGTTATGAAGATACAGTGAACTGTGTTATGAAGATACATTGAACTGTGTTATGAAGATACGGTGAACTGTGTTATGAAGATACAGTGAACTGTGTTGTTATAACATTTTATCATTTTAACTATAATTTATGACTCACGATTTTGACTTACGAAACAAAATGTTTTATGATTATAAACAGTGCAAAACTTTACGAGTGTCATTAGCAGATCTATTTGAAAAGCACTATTGAAAAACCCCTGATGATGGCTCATAGAGAGCCGAAACATGTCTAGGGTTTGACTATGATAAAGGGCTGATTTCACCTTGTTAGTGATTTGTGCATTTTGTTGGTGAATGTCTAGAACAAAATTTGATATTTAGAGTAAAGTTTTCTGACCTAATAAGCCGCGTCGACTGTTAAATACTTTTTTGGGAGAAGAATACTGCGTATAAGTCCAGGGCCTACAAAAAAATAAGACTCCATGACTGAATTATATTCCTTTCAGTTTGTTTATACATTACGGACAGAGTGATTATATAGTGGCATTCCACCTGACACCTCAAAATACCCGTAGAGACCAAGTCAAATTTGAAACAAAAGTGCTTCAATATTGTCACAAAATTTTTCTGTATGATTTCTAGGCTATTTATTCCAGTTTTATTCTTAGATAATCAAAGAGACAGAATAAGTCTACTCATAACATAATATATTTCACAGATCTGCTACATGTTTCGACCAAACATGTTCATCCTGAGGCTGGCTACAGGGAAAAAAAGACAAGTATATAGGCCTTCACAGTTGTATTGAGATCTCAATCCCAATACAACTGTGTATGTATTTGTCCTTACACAGGATGTCTTGCCACATTTCCAAGGACAATATGTTTATCGCAGGCTTATAGACCTTTTTTTTGTATGGCTCGACAGCCTTATATGGGCCTGGGCCTCCTCGTTTCGTCGAGGTTTCATGGTCACACACATTTGAGACACACCACAGTCAGTAGGACTCCTCTGGACGAGGGACCAGCCCGTCGCAGAGACCTCTACCTGACAACACACAACAATCACAAGAGACAGACATCCATGCCCCCGGTGGGATTCGAACCCACAATCCTAGTAAGCGAGCGGCCGAAGACCCACGCCTTAGACCTCACGGCCACTGGGATCGGCAGACTTATAGACTTACTCAGGCAAATTCCAGAATTGTGTCTTGCGACAGGTCACAGTTGCATGGAGCACCATCTCTTCTTACACGCAACTCATAATAGTTCTACCATATTCAATATACAGTGATACCTCGGCTAACGAAGATAATTCGTTCCGGAATCACATTCGTTAGCCGAAATCTTCGTTAGCCGAAATGTGAGCAACTTTCTGCTTCCCTTGGTTTGTCGCTTACTTTTTTTGGTTGGTGGGTCTCCCCTATGTGATGTGGTCAGCTCATCTCTTTGTCACACACATACAGACGGAAAAGATAAGCTCCTGGAATGGCCCGACTGTTCATGTTTGCTGTTTTATGTTAGCGCGAGCATCCACTAAAACATTCGTTAGCCGAATCCATATTCGTTAGCCGAGTCCGAAAAACAGCGAAAAAAATCTTCGTTAGCCGAAAAATTCGTAAGCAGGATCACTCGTTAGCCGAGGTATCACTGTAGTTTTCTCGGGCGCACAGCCGCGTCAATTCGTTTGAATACAACGTTTCGAGGACTAGCTCCGTCCCCATCCTCAGCAAAACTGCAAAACATGTCGCCGCGAAAGTTTTAAAACTTATATAGTCCTAACATATGTTATTAGACATTACATATGTTCATCATTTAGTAAGGTCTTGTAAAATAAAGGAATAAGCAAATAATTTGAGCGAAGCACAGTGCAAATAAAGGCAAGAATTTCAGAGAATACTGTATAGGAGATTCGGTGGTAATAAATGAATCCGTGGTTCCGTATTCCCAAGGCAGTCTGTCACTTTATCATTGGCTTACGTGGTTGTAATAGAGGAATAAATTACGGCCAAATATGGGCAAAGGTATAAGGGAGAAGCGAGCGGTAGAGATTTGTCTGTACTCTGCTCAACCAGTCGGGATTAAGGGCACTTTAGTTTGTTACGGGAAAGACGTGACGGTCTGGAAACGGAGGAAGCTGGCGGACCTTTGAGTAACACCGCGCGGAAGTTTTGCGTTATCTTCACGGTGAAATTAAGACTGCGTGGTGGAACTGCAGCAACTGATGGACCAGTCGTTTCTTATTTGCCGATGAATGAAGGAAAGTGGAACGTGGAACACTGCCGGAATGAAAAATTTCAGGGGGAAACTGAAGGGGGCCCCGTTGTTTGGAATTTCGATATTTGTTGAAAACTCATTATACTATTAAATAATTTTATTTGAATCCAACAAATGCACTACACTTTCTTTCAGTTTAGTGATTTTTTGCCCCTACATATGTTTCGGCACCCTTGTGCCATCCTCAGGGCGGTCGTCGACATTTCACAAACTTCAATACACCCAATTGTTTTTCACTCACTTTCACAACACATAATTATCGTAAGTCACCAGCACTAAATATCGCTTGTGTTTATGTTTATAGTAATTAGGTTGTCTTTCTACAGTATTTTTTGTTAAAACAAATCATAAAATTTTAGAATTGAAGACATTTGTAGTATAAAATATTAAAAATATTAAAGTTGTGTTGTGTTGCGCCGAAACATGTGTAGGGGCAAGAAATCACTAAACTGAAAGAAAGTGTAGTGCATTTGTTGGATTGAACAAAATTAATTAATTATCAAAATGCACAGTATATATATGACATAAAGTCCATTATACTGTATTATAATGTTATTCGTACCGTGCATATTATTATAATTAATACATTAATGAAATTATGCACTTAATGAAATACATTCAGAAGTATAAAACTCCTACATGTTTCGGCACCGAGGTGCCATCACCAGGGAGTTATTCTGACAAAAGTGTATAAGGCCAGCACGCTTAACTATGTGTTTTTTCGCCTTATACTCCTCTGTCAGAATAACTCCCTGATGATGGCACCTCGGTGCCGAAACATGTAGGAGTTTTATGCTTCTGAACGTATTTTATTAAGTGCATAAGTTGGTTAATGTACCCATTATAATATTGTTTATACCTTTCGTGATCAGTTCCGAAGAATCGAGATAAGACAACATGCCTGCTGAGTTCGCTCCATCATTCTGCTTTTGCACAGCTCACTCTCAGCTCAGTCAGGTTCTGTCTTACATAAGTCGTCTTTCAGGAAAGGGACCATTGTCTAATATTCTGATATATGTTTTTTCCAGAAAGTGTTTGTAATTTATTAAATGTAAACTTTTATATTGTTTGGTGTTGTTATATATTTTTAAAACTGGTATTTCATATTAATTAATTAAATTAAAATTAAAACCAACTTGATGCACTACTCACCATTAAAAAACTTTAAAAGTAGATTAATTAACCCGAAATGTTTCGGTCATGTACCTGACCATCTTCAGGGGTATACTACATTAAATTGCGTAATCCATATGTTAAACACACATAAGATATGAGCCTATAAGGTCTCGTCGTATATAAAGTTTTTCACAAGTCACTAAAAATCACTAAAAACTTGTTTAAAAAGTAGTCAACACTTGTATATATTTTCATATGTATTTTATATGTTCTTGGAACAAAATAGGGATTTTACACTGAAGAAGAATTTAAATACCCATGACGGTTTTATCGGGTCCTAAATTGTCACCAACATCGTTATGGAAAGGTATTCGGAGAAATATCCATTAGAGTGTCATTTTATCCTGCACAAATTCCACATGGATGGACTGCGTTCTGATTGAGCCAGGCCTTTCTAATGGAGAAGATGATAATTAACTGTTTGAACTAAACCCAAGTTAAATGTTATGTGAATTGTTGCGTAAATTACAGTATAAAATTATGTTTAAATGTTCAAAAACCGAAACTAGGGTGATGTGTATGTAGTGCTGTCGTTTTGGAGTGCTCAAATGGATATGTTGAGGGGGGACGGAGCATTATGTTAGGTTTATGTTCTTCTGCAACACGAAGTAACATATATATACTACTATATATTTCGATCTATTTCAAATTCTGCACAAAATTAATTCTCTGCTCTGTTAACACGTAACCAGAAAGAAAGAAGACGAACAGAAGGACAATAAATGGGAGAATTTTATTACAAGTCATGCTTTTCAAATTATTTAAGATCATCATATCAATTGCAGAAGTTTTCAATGTGTCTCTGTAATTTCAATGATATAACGGATTATCGGTAAAGTCTAAAAGGGAATATCTTACTTAAAACGTGTGCCTGGTAAGGCTCAGGACTTCCACATATATCTTACTTAACGTGTGCCTGGTAAGGCTCAGGACTTCCACATATTCTTCTTTGCATTTACGTTTTACATTACAGCCTGTTGCAAATTGTAAGAAAAATATTGTTTCAAAGCTCAACCTCTCTTACTTCTACATAGAATTTATTGAATAATTGTCTGTTCCTCTACTTTCTTTCATTTTTCAAATACATCTCATCCAATTATCTCTAAATTCATCCACTTTTAATTTACCAATTGTATTTGCAATATGGTGTCGTTTTTATTTTTTCGGTTCCATATTCCTTTTTACATCCCTTTCACAGCTCTAAGGAATTTAATCCTTGCACCTTGGAACACCTTTCACCATGCTGTTCTCTCACCCACGCCTCTGCCCCACATAGAAATTTTGGTGTCACCAAAATTTATTAGCATGTTAGTTGGGTCTCTTTCCATGTTTTTCCTCTGACTGTCCCTAATATTTTTTCACGAATATATCCGTGAGTTACAGATGGTTGAATTTAAAGTCCCCTTGCCTTAAGAGAGTAGCTGCTGGCTGATCGGGTATTGATGAAATCATTTCATACAAGCAGCAGGAATACGAACCTAATAAAGGAATGTTTTTCTTCCTGCTTGAACGATAAGCGTCCGCACGCCGCTCCGCCAGCGTTGCGTCGTAGCCGCGTGTCTGGGAGGTTTAACAGTCGATGACAGGAGCTAGACAAAGATCGCAGTGATGATAACCTTTAGAAAGTGCAATAAAAACTCACTAGAGTGTCTGGCCTGCTCTTATCGGTGAAGCAGGAAAAAAACACCCTATATTAAGGAATTTGAATTTATTTTGTCCACACTATGAAGGCGTATAGGAGGCGCAGAGTTGTATTTCCACGCTTTCTTAAACTCGGCCTAGCTGCATGTGACTTGTTTATATCATTCCCCTGGTGCATTTCCTGCGGGAAAGAATCCCGGTAACGCCTGAATAGGAAGGAGTCTCGGTGGGCATCAGGAATGGTCTGGATGATTTGGACAAGAAAAAAATCGGTTGTCCCAGCCGGGATTCGAAACCTTAACCTTCCAGTCCATAGTCTAGCCGTATGCCATCTACACTATCCGTGTTCTAATGTTATTGAATATCAAACGGTAATTTATGAATTATTTCGTAATAACTCTTTAAGTAAGTGGGTGACTTATTTAAGTAACTCTCAAGAGCAAAGTATATGTGAGCAGCTGATGGTTGCTAATCTCATAAATCAGCTGCTATAATCCTGTGTAATCATCAGGAAGCCCAATCTGAAATCTCACACTTTGTGTCTCTAAACTCAAAGATTTTCTTTAATTTTTGCCTGTCTGTTTTTCGATTTTCAAAGCCGACTTTTCTCATCAGACCCAAAATTTTGTTCCTAACCAGTTTCATATCGGAAACTCTATTATGTAATCTTCTAAACAATAGGGGAAATAAGGAACAATTATGACTCTTCTGGTTATGTGTTATACCTCATTGCTCTTGTGTCCAGTTCCGTAATCCTCTTTGAGCCTTGGCCTCCTCTGCTGTAAAATCATCCTATCTTGTGTTGTGGGGTTCTTTGAGTAGAACATAAAATTATCACAAGAAAAAGACAGGCAGTGTACACATAATGTAATATCGAGGCGCATTCGCGTAACCGTTCTTGATATGGAAAAGCAATAAATATTAAATATTTTGAGTGTGTGTCTGTAGCCTTAGTTATCCAGCATGCAAAGCGCATGCGCCGTATTATATTGTTACCTGTGGTCTGTCTGGCTGTACCATATTTTTCCACATTATCTCATAAAAGGCAATATTTTCGGAAAAAGTTTTTGAACATAAAATGTGTGTTTTGATTTTCTCTACAACTTCTTTCTGAAAGATTTCTCATTCTAAAAAGACTTGAGCGAGATATTATCATAAATGTACATAGGTGTTTATGTAAAGTACTCTTCATTCTTGTCAGGTTTTAACGAAACTTGAATTTTCGCGACAGATATTCGAAAATTACGCAAATATCAAAATTCACGGAAATCCGTTCAGTGGAGCCGAGTTGTTCCATGCGGACGGACAGACAGACACGACAAAGCTAATAGTCACTTTTGGCAGTTTTGGGAACGCGCCTAGAAACCAGTCAGTTAATGTTGTACAGTGAAATAATCGCTGTTTGTTCTGAGATCCACACAAAACACATAAATACAGTCCGTACCGCGCAGTAAACACACTCCGTCTCAGTTATACAAACCAGTCAGTTAATGCTGTACAGTGAAATAATCGCTGTTTGTTCTGAGATCCACACAAAACACATAAATACAGTCCGTACCGCGCAGTAAACACACTCCGTCTCAGTTATACAAACCAGTGAGTTAATGCTGTACAGTGAAATAATCGCTGTTTGTTCTGAGATCCACACAAAACACATAAATACAGTCCGTACCGCGCAGTAAACACACTCCGTCTCAGTTATACAAACCAGTCAGTTAATGCTGTACAGTGAAATAATCGCTGTTTGTTCTGAGATCCACACAAAACACATAAATACAGTCCGTACCGCGCAGTAAACACACTCCGTCTCAGTTATACAAACCAGTCAGTTAATGCTGTACAGTGAAATAATCGCTGTTTGTTCTGAGATCCACACAAAACACATAAATACACTGTGTGGACAGAACGTAAAATTGTTGAATGTTAAACGTGGTGGTACATATAGTAACTACTGGGCTTTAAAGACTCAGTCAAAGCTAGTTTCAAACTTTTTACTCCGTAACGCAAGCCTCAGCTGTTAGCTATGCATGTTCGACCCGACCGTGAGTATGGACTTCTGGTGACAGCATCTTTCTGCACAGCAATGACACGTGCTTTATATGTGGTGGTTATGAACAGCGGATTGAAGCTTAAAGTCCATTCCCGCGTAATCAAACCAACTGATCGTCACGACTGCCTGTGGTGGCTTAACAACAGGCTAACCAACTGAATCAATCAGCTTCTCTTTGTAGTTTGCATGTTGCCTGCTTTGTTATATGGGCGCTAGACTTGCCTTGTTAATTGAGTAATTCGTGTCAACTGGCGATTTGCTGTAATGACAAGTTCAGACCTTATCTCAAGCAGTAAAGTACTCGTATCTGTCTGTCCATTATTCACAATTATATATGTGCGCACCTCCATTAAATTTATATTATAGTCTTAGGAATGACAGAAAACACAATACAGGCTATACAGCTAAATAAAAAAAGTTAAACAATTTTATAAATTTCGTGATATCGCTCCTAACAGCATTAGAAAAATAAATAGGCAACATCTAATATAAAAAACACATATCTATGTCACGCATTGCAGTGGTGGGAGGTTTTATTGTGCGGTCAGTTATAGTTCAGGCTAGTGCGTTGTGTCAGTAAAGTTCACCCTAGAACAGGCCATGAAGACCTAGAGGAGGAGTAGAGGTATAGCTGTACTCTTTCTTTAACCTCGGCGCTAGATGAGGGAAAGAGATCTTGTACCCATTTTTCAGGAGGCTGGGTGGGCCCCAGGGCAGGTCTGGATGGGTGAGGAAAATTGTAACCCCACCGGGATTCGATCCCCGGACCGTCCAGCCCATAGCGAGTCGCTATAGTGCAGTGTGTAAATTAGGAAAATTATACAGTAAAGAGGTCCATGATTTATGCTCTTCAAGTATTCTTAAGGTGAGGAATTCTTGGAGGATGGGATGGGAATCTGGAACGTATGGAGTAAAAGAGAAATGCATATAGAATTCTGGTTCAGAAATTTAAGGAAAGAAACCAATTGGAAGCCGAGGGCCTAGAAGGCAGGATAATATTAAAATAGGCCTTGAACAAATAAGGTAACAGGGCGCGGAATGAGTTAATTTAGCTGAGAACTGAGGCAAATATTTGGCTTTCTTTAAAGCAATATGATGTGTTTATTTAATACAAATGAATAGATTTCAATTTCAAAACTATTACATTTAAAGATAAATGTCAAGTTGTCTGTATTAACTGATATGGACCGTGACGACTACATGTTTCGGCTATCATCAGCCATTATCAAAAATTCTTGGAACATATCAATGAGGCTTTTCCAATAGTTTTCTAATATCTTTACATCTCTTTCACGCTTTTTTTTGTGTTTATGTAATACAAAATATAATATGATAAAGGCTGATGACAGCCGAAACACGTAGTCACAGTTCACGTCTGTTAATAGATGTGACTCAATATTGTACTGAGAAATTGGAGATCGGATTTATTCGAAGCACTTGGTTTTTTTTTTTGAAATGTCATCAAATTTAGGTTCAATTACATGCGGGGAATTTATTGATTAGCTGAAGAAGTACCACCTTCTCAAAAAAAGCCATTTACTTCGCGGAATTAGTGTTCTGTAGAGACTAGTGTAAGAGCTGGACAACCGTGGAATAAGTGTTCGTTTCCAGGCACAAGCAAGATCATCGCCGAGACCCAACCAGACTCTAATAAGTTAATTTGCTTTCACCTACAACTTCCTGTACTCTTTGAGAAGAACAGCATCTCTGCTGACACCATCTTTAAGTCTCGCCACACACACCGCGCTGGTATGTACATCACACTGGACTTTAATTAAGCAATGCTTAAATTGTGATCATCTGATTGATTTCATTTTGGTTCAGTGCCTCCTGATTGCTCGGCGTTCTTGTTTACTCAGCTGAATGTTACAAATGATTGTTCTGGCTCCTAAAAAGAGAGAAGATTTAGTGCCATCCTTCTTAGCCATCTCATGCTCCAACGGAGGCTCTGGCCGTCTGTATTGTGTTGTGTCTACCAGCCTGAAGGCGGTCCATCTCTATAACTTTCTCTGTTTCTCTTGAAGATAGCTTATATAAAACACGCATATACTCTCTCGGTTCAAGCACTTGTTGTTATGTCTGTACCGTATTGCACTAATGCCATTTAAGTAAGTGTGTAAGTATTTAGATCCACTGGACTCTTAGGTCGAGTAGTTAGGCCAGTAATTCCCGACGTTTCAAAAGAAACGTGCCGTCTTTATTTTGAGTGTTGAGTATTCCTTCGAAACGTCGAGAATAATAACGTTGCTAGTCAAAGCAACAATCCTGAAAGCCTAAATTTTGAATAACAAAATTATGAAAATGTCAACTAGTGCACAGCTTGTGAACTTTGTATAGAAGTTCTGTGAACACTAGAAAATGGTACATGAATCCTTGACAGTTCATTTGAAGTTTCAGGGATTTAACTATATCTGAAATTAAAGACATGTATCACTTACTAATGTAAGCTCCTTGCCAAAGGTTCACTTAACTTATTTAAAAAAAACGCTATCTATACAAAAATGAGACTGAGGTGTATGGGTGTGAAACTTGGTCTCTCACACTGAGAGAGGAACATAGGCTGAGGGTGTTCGAGAATAGGGTGCTGAGGGGGGTATTTGGGCCTAAGAGGGACGGGGTAACAGGGGAGTGGAGACTACATAACGAGGAACTTAATGATCTGTACTCATCACCAAATATTGTTCGGGTGATCAAATCGAGAAGAATGAGGTAGGCGGGGCATGTAGCACGTATGGGTGAGGAGAGAGGTGCGTACAGGGTTTTGGTGGGGAGACCTGAGGGAAGGAGACCACTTGGAAGACCCAGGCGTAGATGGGAGGATAATATTAAAATGGATCTTTAAGAAGTGGGATGGGGGTGCATGGACTGGATTGATATGGCTCAGGATAGGGACAGGTGGCGGGCTGTTGTGAATGCGGTAATGAACCTTCGGGTTCCATAAAATGCGGGGAATTTTTTGACTAGCTGACGACCTGTTAGCTTCTTAGGAAGGACTGTGTTACATGGAGTTAGTTTAGTTTAGTTTTAGTTTTCTATACATAAATATTTTATCTAAATGAGATAAATATATCATAATTGAAGTATAAAGAGATCAACGGCATAGAGGAACGCATTATAACAGTAAACAAGGATGCAATAGGCCTAGGAGAAATACCTTGCTTCATATTTGCGTCCTATATGTTGGTCCGCGCGAAATATTCCACCCCCAAAATTGTAAAGGTACATTGTTTTCTCCTTCTATGCCAATTTGAAATATTAAGTTAAAACTCTCTTTGTAACGTGCCGTGAAGGCACAGAGGGGGAGTAGCAGTAAAGCTGTACTCTGTCATAAACACGGTACTCGATGGGGTGGGTGTGAACGCCACGCCCCGGTCGGCTCACTCCCGGGAAAGGGTAAACTTACCCATTGGAGAGGGCTGGGTGGGCCACAGTCCGGTCTGGGCGGGTTTTGGCGAGTAGAAACACACCTTGCCTCCTACGGAGATCGAACTCCCTACCTTCCGAATTTGAAATAGTGCGATACGAACTGTTAATAAAGTCTAATTTTGTGGGCAAAATTTGAAGTAATGCGACTCATTAAATTAACTTTTATTATTTATTTGTTAATATTGTGATTAAAAAGTGTTGCTTTATTTTGTTGTAGATTTATGTGCACAGAGAAAATATCCCCCTACTCTATGTAATATCCCCCTACTCTATGTAATATCCCACCTACTCTATGTAATATCCCCCTACTCTATGTAATATCCCCCTACTCTATGTAATATTTCCCTACTCTTAGTAATATCCCCCTATTCTAAGTAATATCCCCCTACTCTATGTAATATCCCACCTACTCTATGTAATATCCCCCTACTCTATGTAATATCCCCCTACTCTATGTAATATCCCCCTACTCTTAAGTAATATCCCCCTATCTAAGTAATATCCCCCTACTCTATGTAATATCCCCCTACTCTACGTAACATCCCCCTACTCTATGTAATATCCCCTACTCTATGTAATATCCCCCTACTCTATTTAATATCCCCCTACTCTATGTAATATCCCCTACTCTATGTAATATCCCCCTACTCTTAAGTAATATCCCCCTATTCTAAGTAATATCCCCCTACTCTATGTAATATCCCCTACTCTATTTAATATTCCCCTACTCTATGTAATATCCCCCTACTCTATGTAATATCCCCCTACTCTATGTAATATCCCCTATTCTATGTAATATCCCCTACTCTACGTAATATCCCCCCTACTCTATGTAATATCCCCCCTACTCTATGTAATATCCCCCTATCTATTTAATACCCCTACTCTATTTAATATTCCCCCTACTCCATGTAATATTCCCCTACTCTATGTAATATCCCCCTACTCTGTTTAATATTCCCCTACTCTATTTAATATCCCCCTACTCCATGTAATATTCCCCTACTCTATGTAATATCCCCCTATTCTATGTAATATCCCCTATTCTATGTAATATCCCCTACTCTATTTAATATCCCCCTACTCTATTTAATATCCCCCTACTCCATGTAATATTCCCTACTTTATATAATATCCCCTACTTTATGTAATATCCCTATTCTATGTAATATCCCCTACTCTATGTAATATCCCCCTACTGTATGTAATATCCCCTATTCTATGTAATATCCCTGCTCTATGTAATTTTCCCCCTACTCTATGTAATATTCCCTACTCTATGTAATATCCCCCTACTCTGTTTAATATTCCCCTACTCTATGTAATATCCCCCCTACTCTATGTAATATCCCCCTACTCTATGTAATATCCCCCTACTCTATTTATTACCCCTACTCTATTTAATATTCCCCCTACTCCATGTAATATTCCCCTACTCTATGTAATATCCCCCTACTCTGTTTAATATTCCCCTACTCTATTTAATATCCCCCTACTGCATGTAATATTCCCCTACTCTATGTAATATCCCCTACTCTATGTAATACCCCCCTATTCTATGTAATATCCCCTATTCTATGTAATTTTCCCCCTACTCTATGTAATATCCCCCCTATTCTATGTAATATCCCCTACTCTATGTAATATCCCCCTACTCTATGTAATATTCCCCCTACTCTATGTAATATCCCCCCTACTCTATGTCCATTTTTAGGGAAAAAAATAATCTTGACGTATGCGGGTTTTAAATTACGACAGTTCTTCAGAAAAACTTCCCTCGCGTAAAATGAACTCCGACTGCACTTGATTCAAATTCTGCCAATTACAAAACTAACCTGATGCTCTCTCCTGCTGTTTGCGTCGCTCTCAGAGCTGGCGAGATGTCTGTTCGTTCATTACGACGAGATTAAAGTGCCTGAGCTCTGAGGCCATCCTGCCAGCCTGTCTGCCTGCCTAGCGTTGTAACAAAGGGAAATCAATTGTGTTTTGCTTCAGTTAACACTGATATGACATATTTATGACATTCAACATGAAACACCACAAGATAATATGCAGGAAATAATTTATTCTGTGAAGGCTATTCACTCTGTGCCCTCCATACGCACAGGGCTTCCCTCTTCAACCTATAGAATGCACAAATGGAAACAGCAGAAGGATTGATCGAGCACTGAGCCGCTATTACAGACTTACACAAGGGTGATGAGTGACGGATTACAGAAGATAATGTCCTTGATAGAACAATAGACTTGCTACATATCATATAATAGACAATTGTTGTAATTCCAAAGCACTACTGACAACATACATGGTGAAGCATTTCTGTCAGAAGAGTCTGTTGTCAATTCACGGAAGCGTTTTTAGGCGCGTTTGCAAAATTGCGGAAAGCGAGTATTAATTTCATATATCTGTCTGTCCTTCTGCGTATCCGCATGGAACAACTCGGCTCCCACTGGTCGGAATTTCGTAAAATTTGTTTTTTAGCTATTTCTCGGAAATCTGTACAGAAAGTTAAAGTTTATTAAAATCTGACAGGAATAACGGGTACTGTATATGAAGACCTATTCATATTTATGATAGTATCTCGCTTAAATTTTCCTATAATGAGAAATTTTTCAAACAAATATTGTAGAGGAAAACACACGTCTTATGTTCAATAACTTTTTTCCCGAAAATCTTGCCGTTTATGAGATAATGTGGAAAAATATTTTAGAGCCAGACATGCCACAGATGACAATATAATACGGCGCATGCGCTTTGCATGTTGGATAACTAAGGCTACAGAAACACTCTCAGAATATGTAATACTTATTGCTTTGCCACGGCAACAATGGTTACACGAAAGCGCCTGAATGTTACGTTGTACGTACATTGCCTCTATTGTTAGTAATAATGATGATCATTTTTTAAACTTAACTATTCTTTGTTATTTTTGCTATTTCTTCCAGTATTTTTATTATATTATAAAACGCAAAGCGACCAATTAGGGCTGTGCAGTAGAAGAGAGTCTCTGTAGCAGTGTGCAAGTATATGTTTTGGCATTTCGACCCAATCAGCGTCCTCTCTATCAAGACATTAGTTAGAATATCTGTTAAACTTCAGTCAGCGTTAATCACCTACATACAATATGGCTACATATATCGTTATTATTGCTTTATTATTATACAACGTAACACTATATTGTCCGTTTAGTAAAGAGGGAATAATGATTTACTTTTTGCAGTTAGTTAGTTAGTTAGTTAGTTAGTTACTTCCGGTCGCTCCTTGCGGAGCATATGACCTCCTTTCAGAGGTTTCTTGGTCTGGAAGTGTGCATTCTGTAGTGAGTGACCAGTCCACTGACTGCACAAGTTCTACTCATCCTGATATGACTGTCAGAGCCATCAAGCAGTCAATCAGGAGATTTGGGTGAGAAATGGCCGCTGAATTTTGCTTACGAAACATCTCAATTCATGTCCGTAAGGTTCTTTTACATGCCGTAAATCTACGACATGGGACCGACGGCTCTACTTGTGTCTACGGATTTTTATCACCCTTAAAAATCCATCGACCTCTGCTGGGATTAAACCCCCGAACCTTGGGTCCAGTGGCGAGCACGCTAACCACTAGTCCACCGAGGTCGACACTTTCTGCAGTACTTCAAGTAAAAGTTTCGCTTCCAGCAGTACGCGTATACAAACTGTTTTCCATTGCACTGAGGGTGAAGAGAGGGTTAATCCCACACAAAGCATCTTGTATTCCGGACTGCCCTCATAAATTCCAGCTTACAGAACACACCTTCAAATAACTCAAAATAAGCGGAAAATGTTAACGTTTTGATGTAGGCGTATGTCCTAAAGGATTTTAACTTCCTAATTTTTGTTACAAAATATATATTTCAATATCAAAGCGATTTTTTATTGTCGCTAATATACTCTCGGACCTAACCCGCAAATTCACTTTACATCCCGGTCAACATACTTATCAAAAAGAGACATATATATTATTAGTGACATTCTCCGTGGCAGATTAAATTTTTAGGCCATAAGCTACGCTCTGTGTATTTGTAAACAGACGTATTTTACTGAGGGTTTACTGAAATTTCATTATATATTTAGCTAACCTTTTGCTTTAATCAGTTTAGACTCTTATGAAGGCTGCTACGTTCGGCCATAATGATATTTGAATTTGTAATCTTTCGGGAATTTCGTTTCAGATTTTCCCCACAGGCAATTCAGCATGTTACCTTCGCATTCATGTACCTAATTCAGTAATTATTAGTTATTTTATACGAATGTAATGAAATGTAATTTTATGAGGGTAAAGTGGAAATTATGCTGATCCCAGTGGCCGTGCGGTCTAAGGCGTGGGTCTTCGGCCGCTCGCTTACTAGGATCGGTAGGTTCGAATCCCACCTAGGGCATGGATGTCTGTCTGTTGTGAGTGTTGTGTGTTGTCAGGTAGAGGTCTTGCGCGGAGCTGATCACTCGTCCAGAGGAGTCCTACCAGACTGTGGTGTGTCTAAAGTGTTGATCGTGAAGCCTCGACGAAACGAGGAGGCCCAGGCCCATATAGGGCTGTCGAACCATAGAAAAAAAAAGTGGAAATTATAACAGGCGGTATTGGCATGTTACCCTATGTTTGTTATCTTTGTTAGTTTCCTATTGTTATGTTGGATTCTCTAACGTGACGAAGTCTCTGCAAAGGTGCGTTATGTACTCCATATACGGGTCAATATTGTATAAATTTTAATTTTTCTTATGTCCTCAGTTGTTCAACAAATATTCAACTCCTATTCTTCCCCCCTTCCCCTCAGGCTATTATCACGTGACAGACGACAGCGTACTGGTCTTGGGAATCACCACGTTCATTCCCAAACACACTGTTACTTTTTTAAATACTTGTTGCTAATTTAAATCTCCCCGAACTATACAAATTTATGTATATATACGATAGTTTAAAACGCAGATCAGAATTTCGTTTTAGGATATAAATAAAACAAGAATATAGCTCTGTTAATTAACACGTATTTCCATATTCATATTAAAGCATTTTTACATAATCGCAGTTTGTGGAAATCATAACAAATTAACGAATAAAATGTAATCATAACTCCAGGTTCTACGTTTCATTTGGTGTATACGAAAGGATGAAATTAAAATTTTATTTTATATTTAATTCGTGCTACAATGTCATATGTAACGATATTTCAATATTTTAAGAGCAACGTCGGTTCTAAATCCACAGGTCTTAAGGTAAGACTACACCGAAAAAAATTTGCGTGTATCTTTCAAAGTTTACCTTTGTAAGTGCTGAATAAGTTAAGACAATTTACTTGTGTAATTCATTTGAATGATTGCAGTTTCCGAAATTTGAAAATTGCAGATAAGCTTAGACTTTCGCAGCTGCTCAAAGACTAATACCTCGAGCTTGTAAATGAGACATCCACGACCCAGGGTCAGTGAGACCAAAATATTTTGTGTCAAAGTTATTTATACAAAAATTATTGAATTTTTTTAATTTGTCAGGAAAAAAAATGACTTTATCATATTTGTACTCAAATTATTTTTTCTCCTCACCAAATATTTTGCGGGTCATCAAATCAAGGAATATGCAAAGGGCAGGATTTGTGGCAGGTGCAGGCGCTAAGAGAAATGCTTACGAGATTTTGGTGGAGAAATGTGAAAGGGAGGATACTTGGAAGTTCTAGGCATAAATCGGAGAGTAATACAGGGCATACACAAAAGAATGGTGCGGTTTCAAAAGTGAATACAAAATTTATGTCTCACATTACACGGGCACAACATACACCGTCAGCGGCGGCAACTGTCCAAGTTTCTCATGCGCTACCAGCAGTTCGCTTCTCATGCTTACTGCGTGGCCGCGGGGCCAGTTTCAAAGATGGCGTTGCAGCAGGAGAAGGCTTTCTGTGTGCTCCGTTTTGAGGTGTCCAGATCTGTGATTACAGTGCACCCCGTTCGCCAGATCTTACACCGTGCGATTTGTTTCTTTGGGGATTCGTTAAAGACAGCGTTTATGTACCACCATTGCCCACGTCCATCCATGAAATTCGTGATCGGATAACGCATACACTGCAGGCCATTACAGCTGACATGCTACACCGGGTCTGGATGAGTTTGATTACCGTGTGGATGTGTGTCGTGTGACCCAGGGTGCACACATTGAAGAATTGTAATTACCAAATGAGAAACTTGGACAGTTGCCGCCGCTGACGGTGTATGTTGTGTCCGTGTAAGGTGAGAAATACATTTTTTATTCACTTTTGAAACCGCACCATTCTTTTGTGTATGCCCTGTATTAAAGTGGATCTTAAAGAAATAAGATTTTAGGCTTTGGTATATGCCAATGTTATGCATTATTGCATTGTAACTGCCCCAGACGTTCGTACCGTACAAAGTTAGTTCACTTTTGCACATTCGACCTACGTGCTGTATGAAAAATATGTATCAGCAGTTAATGGTATTTGCTTTGAAGGCGGTAATTTTGATGGATGCTTTTAATATAGATACCAATTTGGCTATAATTTGCGGTTCAGTTACGATGCCATTAATGTGAAGTAAAACTCTGAGGGTTTGGAGTTCATAATTTATGATTTCATTTCCTTGTATGATGTTTCACATATTACCGGGTGGCTAATAAAGAGGTGATGCTGAATATTCAAAATATGCTGGTCCATTACTACCTGTATTGGATTCTGAAAGGTGTGACACTACTTCTGAAACTTTATAGTTACGGTATTGAGTGGTGTTCGGAACTAGCACTAAACTGTCTATAAGGAAAAGCAGAGAACAGTATTGGATATATTACGAAATCTTAAAATTTTCAGCAATTAATTAGGTAATTGCCGTTCGTGAAATTGTTGTACAGATATGTGATTTCAGGCTTCCGCCGAGATGTTGATGAGATCTGCGCTCTTCTGGGGTATTACACTCTTTACCCTTAAAGATGGGACCGATATGTTGTCCCGAAACTTCGGTAAAGAGTTACCAATCAACGCTGCGTACTCCAAGAAACGAAAAATAGCCATTAGCACAGACGAGAAAAGCTTTTAATACCTGCCCTGATATATATATCGGTTTACATAATTGCAACTTGGTCTCTAGTCGTCTCTTTCAGTATTATTTGAACTGTCAGTTAAGCTTAGTGCGAATTTGTGTGTAACATTATTGCAGTTATCTGAGACTCGGCTAACATGTAAAGCGTCAATAATATAGATAAAGTGAAACAGACGTTGAAGGTAATTGTTGAGATAATAAACTGTAGGTGGAGATGAAAGATGAGTCTCCAGTCAAAGAGTTGTGACTTCTGCACTGGGCACTTAATAACAATGTATTAACTCCGTATTATTGAATGTAATTTTTGAAATAATTTGTTAATCATTGTCGTTTTCAATTTTTTTTTAGTTCTCTATCAAAGAATGATAACCATCCATTAGCAAGATTAATGGTTTAAAATGTACGCTTTAATTGAAGTATGTAACAGCCTGTAATGAATTTTGTATTATACTAAAGTTTGTAGTATATTTTCTAAGCTCACTCAGCCATTTCTTGTGCCTCATTTAATTTGATGTCACTTTGCTATTTATCTTAAAACTTTTGTACTCGTAGAATTGAAATTTATTTCTTATTTACAAACTTACTGGAATCGAATGCAGGACACGTCTAAAAAATTGCAGTTATTTTTATTATGTTCTTTGTTACGCTACGTAGCATTTGAAGAAGTATTACACAGAGTGAAGGAGGAGAGGAATATCGTACATACAATAAAAAGAAGAAAGGCTAACTGGATTGGTCACATCTTGCGTAGAAACTGCCTTCTGAAACATGTGATTGAAGGAAAGTTAGAAGGAAGGATAGAAATGACGGGAAGACGAGGGAGAAGGCGTAAGCAGCTACTGGATGACCTTAAGGAAAAGAAAAGATACTGTAAATTGAAAGAGGAAGCACTAGATCGCACCCTGTGGAGAACTCGCTTTGGAAGAGGCTACGGACCTGTCGTAAGACAGACTGCAGAATGAATGAATGTAGCATTTAATTTTGACTGAATACTAGTAGAGGGTTGCAGAGATCCGGGGCGCCTTGTCGCCATGGTAAATTTGTAATGTTGGGTCTGATATTTGTGGGTCCTCAGCATGAACATTGCTTCATGTCATTCTCTTGCCGCCTAGAATTTTGAGGTCTTTCCTAGGTTTTTGGAAAATTTGTGCTCCCCTATACTAATAAATATTTTCTATAACTGACACGAATTTTCACTTCTTTCTCGATAAATTCTCACTCCTATTTGTAACTTCAATACCAACGTCATAAAGCTACTGTTCATAACATTATAATTATGGGGCGTGTACTGTAAATCTCACTGTGAAAAGAGAGTCACATTTTTCGCAACTGATTTCCATCTGTGTTTGTTTTTGCCGTTAACATATATTTGACCTTGACAGAGGACCTGGCTAACTAACACGATAACACGCCTGAATTGTACACCAGAAAACCTGATTGTGTTTCAACTAATAATTTTATTCTTTTCTCAGCTCTAACGGCGAATTACGGCAAAGGCTTTGCTTTGGATTAATACAACTCAACAAACCTCCTCCAAAAAATACCATTTTATTCGAAACAACATAAAAGGTAAAATATTATACCACGAACACTTAAGTCGTTCGGAATGTTACGTTGTATCGACGGGTAAAAACGAAATAACGTTTCGAAGGGGCCTTATGCCTCCTTCTTCATAGTCGAGCACTCCAAGTCTTCTTTTACTGCTTTTAAGTATTTACCAGTCCATAAGTTGTAAGATCTCAGAAGACTGAATTTACATCGACACTGCTGACTGAAACGAAAACCTTGCATTGGTAAAAGCCTACAAAGCTTGCATTGTTAAAAGCCTACAAACCTTGCATTGTTAAAAGCCTACAAACTTTGCATTGTTAAAAGCCTACAAACCTTGCATTGTTAAAAGCCTACAAACCTTGCATTGTTAAAAGCCTACAAAACCTTGCATTGTTAAAAGCCTACAAACCTTGCATTGTTAAAAGCCTACAAACCTTGCATTGTTAAAAGCCTACAAACCTTACATTGTTAAAAGCCTACAAACCTTGCATTGTTAAAAGCCTACAAACCTTGCATTGTTAAAAGCCTACAAACCTTGCATTGTTAAAAGCCTACAAAGCTTGCACTGTTAAAAGCCTACAAACCTTGCATTGTTAAAAGCCTACAAACCTTGCACTGTTAAAAGCCTACAAACCTTGCATTGTTAAAACCCTACAAAGCTTGCACTGTTAAAAGCCTACAAAACCTTGCATTGTTAAAAGCCTACAAACCTTGCACTGTTAAAAGCCTACAAACCTTGCATTGTTAAAACCCTACAAACCTTGCATTGTTAAAAGCCTACAAACCTTGCATTGTTAAAAGCCTACAAACCTTGCATTGTTAAAACCCTACAAACCTTGCATTGTTAAAAGCCTACAAACCTTGCATTGTTAAAAGCCTACAAACCTTGCATTGTTAAAAGCCTACAAACCTTGCATTGTTAAAAGCCTACAAACCTTGCATTGTTAAGCTTACCAACTTGCATTGTAAAAGCTACAAACCTTGCATTGTTTAAAAGCCTAAAACCTTCATTGTTCAATGCTAAAACCCTTGAACATTGATTAAAAGCCTAACAAAACCTTGCGTTGTAAAAAGGCTACAACTTGCTTTGTTAAAAAGCTACAAACCTTACTTGTTAAAGAAGCCTAATCACCTTACATCGTTTAAAAGCCTACGACCTTGCTTGTAAAAGACTACCAAACCTGCATTGTAAAAGCTACAACTTGCATTGTTAAAACCCTACAAAGCTTGCACGTTAAAGCCTTAAACCTTGCATTGTTAATATAGCCTCACAAACCTTGCACTGTATTTTAAAGCCTACAAACTTGCATTGTTAAAACCCCTAACAAAACTTGCATTGTTTAAAACTACAAACCTTGCATTGTTTAAAATGCTACAAACCTTGCATTATAAACGCTACAAACCTTTCATTTATAAAAGGCCTACAAACCTTGGCGTTTGTTAAAAGCCTACCACCTTGCATTGTTTTAAAAGCCTACAAACCTGGCATGTAAAAAGCTACACCTGCATTGTAAAAGCCACAAACCTTGCATTGTTATAAGCCTAACAACTTTGCTTCTGTTTAAAGCCTTACAAACCTTGCATTGTTAAAAAGCCTAACAAACCTTGCATGTTAAAAGCTACAAACTTCGTTATTAAAAGCCTACAACATTACATGTTAAAGCCTACGAACCTTGCTTGTTAAAAGCCTTACAAAACTGCATGGTTAAAAGCCTAAAAACTTGCATTGTTAAAGCCTCAAACTTGCATTGTAAAGCCTACAAACCTTTACTGTTTAAAAGCCTACAAGCTTGTAATTGATTAAAGCTAAACATTGCATTGTATAAAACCTAAAAGCTTGCATTGGGTTTAAGAGCCTACAAACCTTGCATTGTTAAGAGCCTACAAACTTTCATTGTTAAAAGCCTACAAACCTTGCATTGTTAAAAGCCTACAAACCTTGCATTGTTAAAAGCCTACAAACCTTGCATTGTTAAAAGCCTACAAACCTTGCATTGTAAAAGCTACAAACCTTGCATTGTTAAAAGCCTACAAACCTTCATTGTTAAAAGCCTACAAACCTTGCTTGTTAAAAGCCTACAAACTTGCATTGTTAAAAGCCTACAAACTTGCATTGTTAAAAGCCTACAAACCTTGCATTGTTAAAAGCCTACAAACCTTGCATTGTTCAAAAGTCCTACAAACCTTCATTGTCAAAAGCCTACAAACCTTGCATTGTTAAAAGCCTACAAACTTCATTGTCTAAAAGCCTACAAACCTTTCATTGTAAAAGCCTACAAACTTGCATTGTCAAAAGCCTACAAACCTTTCATTGTCTAAAAGCCTACAAACCTTTCATTGTCAAAAGCCTACAAACCTTGCATTGTTAAAAGCCTACAAACCTTGCATTGTTAAAAGCCTACAAAGCCCTTGTGCTAGATTTTCCTGTGGTACGTGTTTTTGGCAAGGTTTGGATTTCCGAGAGACCCAGGAATCTTCTGCTAGTCGCCACATTCGCAACGACTCTGCAGTCCACACAGCATGCTGCCCAATTAGTATGGGGGGGGGGGGGGGCGGGGGGGGAGACGCAAGGCGGCGACTGCTTGAAGATGCATTTAATCTCCCAACAAGAGGCTCTTTCGCCAAGGCTGCAGATGCCCAGGGGTGAAGTTTACATCGCGGCCTTTGTATCCCTTGAGGTCTAGTGGTTACTATGCATACCGCCAGGTTTTAGCACTAACGAAACATCGAAACGTGTACACCCATGACGCACTACACCGCCTGCACCAATGAAATCGTAATATATGCTACTAATGCAATAGATCCTAGCTACAGTTTTGTTCTTTTGGATTTCACATATTTGCATAGTTTGTTGATATCGCTAATTTACAGAAGCAGCTGTCTCTGTCTGAGCACAAGCATCTCCCATAATTCCCTCTGCCCCATAATTCTACCGGTCAGAACTCGTAAACGTTTGCGCGCTGAAACCCGACTCTTTGGCAGTAACTCGATTTCCCTTGACACGTAATTCATGAGAGTGTGGCGCAATTTGCCTACCAGAGCGGGGCACAAAGAGTTCTCTTGCCGTCAATCTAGGTCCTAGGTTTACAAACAGGACCGAAGTAAATAATTTTCTAGTGTAAAGTACAACACAGTTTTCAGCAGTGTTTACGATTCATGTTGTCTTAGCGCGAGGGAATTCTGGGACCAGGTTTTGAGTTACCATACATTTTTATTTTGAATTGTGCTATTTAACGACGCTGTAAGTTGCTGAGATTATTATATGGTGTAGAATATAGTGGGTAAATGAGTATTGAGAAAAGGTTAAATGATACTGACAGGACGAAAATGAATTAATCGGTGTAAATCCTGTCCTTGTCGACTTTGTTTCTGAGAAATCTTATCTGGATAGGCCTGGGTTTGAACCTGGGCCTCCGCCGTCAGTTTCCCGCGACTAATGGCCTAAGTCGTGGAAAGGGCTATCTCTTTCTTGCATGGATATTAGTGCGTGGCTTCCATCGCATCAATTTTCTTAATCATTACGCACTCGAGGATGGAGTGACACCATAGAGTTAGGAAACCCTTTCATTATAACAAGTTACTATTTTTTGTGCATTTTTGTTTATATTTCTGTCAAAACAGTGAGAATTTCAGGCATATTTAATACGTATTTTTCCGCTATGATCTAGACCTGCCACTTCGCTTGCCCCTAGAATGTTCAGAACTTCACTGCACTTAGCCACATCTGTAATCGAAATGTCTATATGTAGAAATTCACCCTAAATTCTGAGAGACAAGGTGTGGATTAACTCGAGGTTTGAACTTTCTTTGTATATTGGGATACACCAAATTCAAATCACGGTGTACCCCAATTGAAAATTTTGCGTCTTATTCTTTTAAAACGAATAGTGGGATAGTAGTCGATTTATTGAACCAACTAAATGCACACTGATATTCACATATGAATGTTACGTATAGAGCTGCAACATGTTTCGGTGCCAATACACCATCTTCAGGAATCACGTGGTTGCAAGTTTAAAATCAACTGTCAGTAAACAGGCCAATTTTGTATGTGTTTGCACATTTCGGTAGGCTACCTTGGTCATTTCGGTAGGCTACGTTGGTCATTTCGGTAGCTACGTTGGTCATTCTGTAGGCTACGTTGGTCATTTCGGTAGGCTACGTTGGTCATTTCTGTAGGCTACGTTGGTCATTTCTGTAGGCTACGTTGGTCATTTCGGTAGGCTACGTTGGTCATTTCTGTAGGCTACGTTGGTCATTTCTGTAGGCTACGTTGGTCATTTCGGTAGGCTACGTTGGTCATTTCTGTAGGCTACGTTGGTCATTTCTGTAGGCTACGTTGGTCATTTCTGTAGGCTACGTTGGTCATTTCGTAGGCTACGTTGGTCATATCGGTAGGCTACGTTGGTCATTTCTGTAGGCTACGTTGGTCATTTCTGTAGGCTACGTTGGTCATTTCTGTAAGCTACGTTGGTCATTTCTGTAGGCTACGTTGGTCATTTCTGTAGGCTACGTTGGTCATTTCGGTAGGCTACGTTGGTCATTTCTGTAGGCTACGTTGGTCATTTCTGTAGGCTACTTTGGTCATTTCGTAGGCTACGTTGGTCATTTCGGTAGGCTACGTTGGTCATTTCGGTAGGCTACGTTGGTCATATCTGTAGGCTACTTTGGTCATTTCGGTAGGCTACGTTGGTCATTTCGGTAGGCTACGTTGGTCATTTCGGTAGGCTACGTTGGTCATTTCGGTAGGCTACGTTGGTCATTTCGGTAGGCTACGTTGGTCATATCTGTAGGCTACGTTGGTCATATCTGTAGGCTACGTTGGTCATATCTGTAGGCTACGTTGGTCATATCTGTAGGCTACGTTGGTCATATCTGTAGGCTACGTTGGTCATATCGGTAGGCTACGTTGGTCATTTCGGTAGGCTACGTTGGTCATATCGGTAGGCTACGTTGGTCATATCGGTAGGCTACGTTGGTCATATCGGTAGGCTACGTTGGTCATATCGGTAGGCTACGTTGGTCATATCGGTAGGCTACGTTGGTCATTTCGGTAGGCTACGTTGGTCATATCGGTAGGCTACGTTGGTCATATCGGTAGGCTACGTTGGTCATATCGGTAGGCTACGTTGGTCATATCTGTAGGCTACGTTGGTCATATCTGTAGGCTACGTTGGTCATATCTGTAGGCTACGTTGGTCATATCTGTAGGCTACGTTGGTCATATCGTAGGCTACGTTGGTCATTTCGGTAGGCTACGTTGGTCATATCGGTAGGCTACGTTGGTCATATCGGTAGGCTACGTTGGTCATATCGGTAGGCTACGTTGGTCATATCGGTAGGCTACGTTGGTCATATCTGTAGGCTACGTTGGTCATATCTGTAGGCTACGTTGGTCATATCTGTAGGCTACGTTGGTCATATCGGTAGGCTACGTTGGTCATTTCGGTAGGCTACGTTGGTCATATCGGTAGGCTACGTTGGTCATATCGGTAGGCTACGTTGGTCATATCGGTAGGCTACGTTGGTCATATCGGTAGGCTACGTTGGTCATATCGGTAGGCTACGTTGGTCATATCGGTAGGCTACGTTGGTCATATCACTATCGTATAAAATATAAAAGTTATATTATTTTAAAATACATATTTTTAAAACACTAAAACATGATTGAGATGTTTCTTAAAAGGTGAATATTTTCTTAAGAGATTACAGTTATGTCGTAGTTTGTGGAAACTATTAGTATTGTGGGGGGCCGCGATAGCTCAGTCGGTATAGCGACTCGCTACGGGCTGGACGGTCCTGGGATCGAATCCCGGTGGGTGCGAGATTTTCCGCAGCAGTCCTGACCGGCCCTGGGGCCTACCCAGCCTCCTATACAATGGGTACCGGGTCTCTTTCCCGGGGGTAAAGCGGCCGGGGCGTGACGTTGACCTCCCACCCTCATCTAGTGCCGAGGTTAAAGAAAGAGTAGAGCTATACCTCTACTCCCCCTCTGGGCCTTCGTGGCCTGTTCTAGGGTGACCTTTACCTTTACCTAGTATTGTGGTATTATGTGTTGATCTCGGTCAAAGGCGGATCCTGTCTTTGTGAACAAATAGTGTGTATATAAGGAATATATACAGTTGGTTTAATACATTGACTACATTCATTAGAACAACGCAAGGAGTGAACTACCTTAAAATAGCAAGGGACTATGTTAAGAATATCCTGGTCGCCTATTACTTTCTAAACTATGCATAACTAACTAACTAACTAACTAACTCCATGGAGCAGAGTCTTTCTTGAGAAGCTAACAGGTTTAGATGGGAGGATAATATCAAAATGGATCTTCAAGATGTGGGTTGGGGGGGCATGGACTGGATTGATATGGCTCAGGATAGGGACAGGTGGCGGGCTGTTGTGAATGCGGTAATGAACCTTCGGGTTCCATAAAATGCGGGGAATTTCTTGACTGGCTGATGACCTGTTAGCGTCTCAAGAAGGACTCTGCTCGATGGAGTTAGTTAGTTAGTTAGTTAGTTAGTTATCTAATGTGTTGAGAAGAGGGTCATGAATTTGAATTTTACAAAAATTTGTAAATACTTACATTGTAAAGAAGTAGTTGCTGACTGTTTTAAATAACACTCCAGCAGTTACCTTCAACGATTAAGTACATTCTGTAACATTCTGATATTTAAGCAGACTTAGCTTCGAATATTCTACCTCCAGTCCACATTTATAGAGATTTACATACACCAACCCAGTCGGTGATTTTTTTTTTCACCTCCTGATGGATGGTGAAAGTAGCTATGGCCCTGAAAATATCATCATATCAATTACAGGCAACCTAACCGGATAAGACATGAGCTGGTCATAATATGAAACAGCTTCCACATATCCCATTAATAATTTGCGATGTGTTCAAAGTTGTTACAGTGTTTTAGAAATATGGCTGATCATACATAGGACTTAGAGACTGGCTGATGGTGGTATAGTGTTTCTGTAGCATGGTGTAAGGACAATTTGTCGCTGTCTAAGGGAAGAAGGCTGGGTGTGAGATAGATGGAGTGGCAGTAAAGAGGACCAAGTCATTTGTATTTTCGTGCAGCACCGTCAGACAAGCCGTTCTATTGAACAAACTAGAAGGTGAATCCTTCTAGGGTAAAAGCAGAAGTCATATAATTGGAAATGTGTCTTCATTTAGTTTGAACGCCCTCTCTTGTTTGTTCTTAAGTTGAACTTAATTATCCTAGAAACTTTACTTTCTGATTCAAATCTTCTGACGTTATATATTTCTTCTTCTTTTCCTTATAATCTCTCAGGAAATATCTTATTTTATGTTCCTCCTTTCTTCTTTATTTCTTCCGTACTAAAACTGCCATCCCGCTCGGAATTCCGTCACAAACAAACAAACAAGATTCATCTCCTGTCATCAGTGACTTTCTTAATCTAATCTTGCCTACTTTTCCCCTGAAATATTTGTCAGTGAAGAGAGTGTGCCGTGTTAGGCAATGCAAGATGGACGTTTCGACAAAAGAATAGGAAGCAATGTTTTGACAACTGAGAACGTAAGTTGCAGTGTAACAGTGCGTGCGTGCGTCTGTGTGTGTGTAATGAAGGGGAAATGAAAGGAGAGAGAGAGAAATTTAAACATTCAATAGTTTATAAACAAACAGGTAAAGTTTATACACACAAGTAAGTCAATTATTTAAAATGTTTCGTTATATTAAGCTTCATCAGGGCTACATGAACGATGTTGGATTGTAAATACGTAAATAAATAAATAAATAAATTAATTAAAGGAGGATATTCTAGAAACATCCAGAAATTCTAACCCAACATTCGCACAGCCTTTTAAATCTTCAGGCTCACCTGTGTTTGTATCAGTATTAAACATTTCTAAATTATTACGTCATTCATACCGTGCATATTCTATACTTAATACATTAACCAAATTATGCCCTTAATAAAATATATTCAGAAGTATAAAGCTCCTATAAAATTCGTACATGTTTCGGCACTGAGGGAGTTAATCTGACAAAGGAGCATAAGGCCAGCACGCTTAAATAGTTCAGCTTGCTGGCCTTATGCTCCTATTTATAATTCTCAATGTATTTTATTAATCGCATAAGTTGGTTAATGTATTAATCTCTAAATTTTTTTTATTATAGCGCAGTTGTGAGATCGTACAATTCTCAGAACAAACAGTGACTGTTTCCAGGTACAGCATTAATTGATTTGTCTCACGAAGTTTTCGCAATTTTTTCCCTTGTGTTGGAGGAACTCAGTTACATAACGAATGTCATAATAACGTCAGTTGTTCTCTATGAGGTACGAGTCCTGAATCAGGGTCCACAAAGTTACATTTGTACGTACATTCTAGTTTATTAGTTGTGTCTATCTATAGCAGGCAATATTTAATAAAAGGAATGTTAATGAACCTGAAGCCACACTTTAATGAACTCCATATTGAATTTCGATGGCGATGCCTCATGTTGATAAATTGCGTTTTAACGACGCTGCCAACTGCTAGCTTTATACAGAGTCAGGAATGATTTGGTAAGGAGCAATGGTAGAATGACACTGACAGGGGAAATCAGGAGTACTCAGAGAAAGCCTGTTATGATGCCTGCTTCTCACGATATATGTTACATGGATTGGCCTGAGATAAAACTCGGGATTACGCGGTTTACAGGTCGATAACTGACCGCCTGAGTCATGTTACGGTCTTTCTTTATAGCTAGACAAATATCGAAAAATATGTCAGATGTGTGGGAATTAAGCTGATATGTTTTTTGTTTGTAGGAATATATTGCCTAAACCGCTTAGCTTTACTATCACAAATGTAGTTACTTGATTGGTGTGATTTAGATAGGTTGGTCGGGTTTAAAGTCTTTAGGGAATCACAAAATTTCAGCGAGTACAAATATGGATAGTTTCTTCCTCAATACACCGTCTGGCTGTGGTTTGCAAAACAACACACAGCTTCGAGACCACAAGCGGCCTACCGGAAGACATTTCTGGTCCACTTTGAGGTCGTTGGAACTTGCAAATTCAGCAAGCAGCTATTCCATTTGACTTCTCATGAATAATTTATAAGAAATTATCTAGGTACACAACACTGCAGCCACTAATGGTACTCCTAATGTAATGTTTGTACCATAAGTGATTTAGAAGGCCGCACGTTCAGTTATTCTTAGAACGTAGGTCCTACAACTTATGCAATTTAGTGTAACAGAAATTATTTGAATCGACGTTCAAACCTTCTAATGCTTTTAGCGTTTGTCAGACTTACTGTTTCATTATACATGCCTACGTGTGTTCATTTTTAACTTTTTCAGGGATACAAATTTAAATCATACCATTATAAAGTAACACATAGCATTACAAAGTAACACATAGCATTACAAAGTAACACAGCATTACAAAGTAACACATAGCATTACAAAGTAACACATAGCATTACAAAGTAACAATATTAAAACATAACATACTACAAAGTAACACTAGCATTACAAACTAACACATACCATTACAAAGTAACACATAGCATTACAAAGTAACACATAGCATTACAAACTAACATATAGCATTACAAAGTAACACATAGCATTACAAAGTAACACTTTAGCATTACAAAGTAACACATAGCATTACAAAGTAACACATAGCATTACAAAGTAACACATAGCATTACAAGTAACACTAGCATTACAAACTAACACAACATTACAAAGTAACACATAGCTTACAAACTAACACATACCATTACAAAGTAACACATAGCATTACAAAGTAACACATAGCATTACAAAGTAACACATAGCATTACAAAGTAACACATAGCATTACAAAGTAAAACATACCATTACAAAGTAACACATACCATTACAAAGTAACACATAGCATTACAAACTAACACATACCATTAAAAAGTAACACATAGCATTACAAAGTAAAACACAGCATTACAAAGTAACACATAGCATTACAAAGTAACACATACCATTACAAAGTAACACATAGCATTACAAAGTAACACATAGCATTACAAAGTAACACATAGCATTACAAAGTAACACATATCATTACAAAGTAACACATAGCATTACAAGTAACACACAGCATTACAAGGTAACACATAGCATTACAAAGTAACACACAGCATTACAAGGTAACACATAGCATTACAAAGTAACACATAGCATTACAAAGTAACACATACATTACAAAGTAACACATAGCATTACAAAGTAACACATACCATTACAAAGTAACACATAGCATTACAAAGTAACACACAGCATTACAAAGTAACACATAGCATTACAAAGTAACACAGCATTACAAGTAACACATAGCATTACAAAGTAACACATAATTACAAAGTAACACATACATTACAAAGAAACACATACATTACAAAGTAACACATAGCATTACAAAGTAACACATAGCATTACAAATACACATACATTAAAGTAACACATAGCATTACAAAGTAACACATAGCATTACAAACTAACACATAGCATTACAAATAACACAGCATTACAAAACACATAGCATTACAAAGTAACACATACATTACAAAGTAACACATAGCATTACAAAGTAACACATAGCATTACAAAGTACACATAGCATTACAAGTAACACAGCATTACAAAAACACAAGCATTACAAACTAACACATAGCATTACAAAGTAACACATCATTACAAAGTTACACATCATTACAAAGTACACATAGCATTACAAACTAACACATAGCATTACAAAGTAACACATAGCATTACAAACTAACACATACATTACAAAGTAACACATAGCATTACAAAGTAACACATAGCATTACAAACACATAGCATTACAAACTAACACATAGCATTACAAAGTAAACATAGCATTACAAAGTAACACATAGCATTACAAAGTAACACATACATTACAAGTAACACATAGCATTACAAACAACACATAGCATTACAAACTACACACATAGCATTACAAAGTAACACATAGCATTACAAAGTAACACATATCATTACAAAGTAAACATAGCATTACAAACCAACACATATCATTACAAAGTAACACATAGCATTACAAACCAACACATATCATTACAAAGTAACACATAGCATTACAAAACACATAGCATTACAAACCAACACATAGCATTACAAACCAACACATAGCATTACAAAGTAACACATAGATTACAAAACACATAGCATTACAAACCAACACATAGCATTACAAACTAACACATATCTACATTGTAGAATTTTCTGCTAAATTTACAGTCTTAAGTAGGCCTACTTCTGAGCTGGAAGCAATATTAACAGAGTTTATGTGATATTCGCTCTCCTCAGATGCTAAGCAGCGTTGACTGGTAGTTAGTTACCGACGTTTCGGCGCAACCTATCGGGTTCATATTCAAGGGTGACCCTTGAAGATGGGCATGATATGTTTCCCTAACCCTCCACAGCTAACTAACAATTAACCCTTAGAGTTGGAACCCGTAGGTTATCCCGAAACGTCGGTAACTAATTACCAATAGAAGCTGCGTAACATCCCAGAAAAGCGAAAATTTCAAAAGGGTGTCAGTCAGAGTAAGGTTCACCTTATTACGTTGTTCACACAAAGACATATCTGCTGTTCACACAAAGACATATCTGCTGTTCACACAAATACATATCTGCTGTTCACACAAAGACATGTCTGCTGTTCACACAAAGACATGTCTGCTGTTCACACAAAGACATGTCTGCTGTTCACACAAAGACATATCTGCTGTTCACACAAAGACATGTCTGCTGTTCACACAAAGACATGTCTGCTGTTCACACAAAGACATGTCTGCTGTTCACACAAAGACATGTCTGCTGTTCACACAAGACATATCTGCTGTTCACACAAAGACATGTCTGCTGTTCACACAAAGACATGTCTGCTGTTCACACAAGACTATCTGCTGTTCACACAAAGACATATCTGCTGTTCACACAAAGACATATCTGCTGTTCACACAAAGACATATCTGCTGTTCACACACAAAGACATATCTGCTGTTCACACAAAGACATGTCTGCTGTTCACACAAAGACATGTCTGCTGTTCACACAAAGACATATCTGCTGTTCACACAAAGACATATCTGCTGTTCACACAAAGACGTGTCTGCTGTTCACACAAAGACATATCTGCTGTTCACACAAAGACATGTCTGCTGTTCACACAAAGACATATCTGCTGTTCACACAAAGACATATCTGCTGTTCACACAAAGACATATCTGCTCTTCACACAAAGACATGTCTGCTGTTCACACAAAGAATGTCTGCTCTTCGTTCAGTATTCAGTTCCGCTCAATGGTTCCATTTCGCAAAATGATCCACTGTATTCTTCGTCCCGTTTCCCACACACGGATCCCTTTTCATGACCGAAACCTACTGCACCGCTGTTTACACTCTTTTAGGTATCGATTTTATGCCACCATCTAAATCCCCCATGCACCCTACTGCATTGCGCCTTTGCTGTTTGCACATAAAACATTCAATATCCCTTACATCATTCTCTTCGGTTGTGCGTTCCATTCGTTTATTACAATTCCGTTATTCGGTTCTGGTATATCGCATTCAATTTGTAGCCGTTCATTGTGTTTCATTTTGTTGCGACAATTTCCTCTATGCAGGGTGGCGCAAAAGTCACTTGACACACGATGTTGCACAAGAGAAAGGCTGCATCAAGTGTACTTGTATTTTGCGCCACCCTGTATGCTCGCTATATCTTGGTATGTCTTGTTATACGATTCGTTTAGAAGAATACGGCTGTTTTTTTCTTTTCTGCCCACAAAAACGCTTTATTTCCCAAACAGCTCTGTTTTTTTTTTTTGTTTAATTTGACGGTTAGAGGAAGGAATTTAATTTAGTTTCACATTGGTCTATTAATTAAAACTGTCTAATTCACAGAAAACAAAAATTAATTTTTGTCTTGCTTTAATTTTACTTAAGGTAACGTAACGTAAATTATTTCTAAGAAAATACACCTTGAGAAGAGAGACGTTTGTGCCTAGGAGGTATTAATTTCTCACTGAGACGAATTCCGAAATTAGAAAAAGGAGAAATATTTGCATTTATAACACCGACGGAAGTTGAATATTTCTGCTCATTTATTTGTGTATTTAACGACATTTCAACTGCATAATTGATAAACAGTGGACTGAAAAATGGCACAGTGGTTAACTAACTAACTAAACTAACTCCATGTAGCAGAGTCCTTCTTGAGAAGCTAACAGGTCGTCAGCTAGTCAAGAAATTCCCCGCGTTTTATGGAACCTGAAGGTTCATTACCGCACTCACAAGAGCCCGCCACCTGTCCCTATCCTGAGCCATATCAATCCAATCCATGTCCCTCCATCCCACTTCTTGAAGATCCATTTTAATATTATCCTCCCATCTACGCCTGGGTCTTCCAAGTGGTCTCCTTCCCTCAGGCCTCCCCACCAAAACCCTGTATGCACCTCTTCCCTCACCCATACGTGCTACATGCCCGCC
Source organism: Reticulitermes speratus (assembly GCA_021186555.1). Classification (NCBI taxonomy): domain Eukaryota; kingdom Metazoa; phylum Arthropoda; class Insecta; order Blattodea; family Rhinotermitidae; genus Reticulitermes; species Reticulitermes speratus. The sequence continues at coordinate 3,979,430 of JAJKFL010000002.1, forward strand.
CACCTCATTCTTCTCGATTTGATCACCCGAATAATATTTGGTGATGAGTACAGATCATTAAGTTCCTCGTTATGTCGTATTCTCCATTCCCCTGTTACCCCGTCCCTCTTAGGCCCAAATATCCCCCTCAGCACCCTATTCTCGAACACCCTCAGCCTATGTTCCTCCCTCAGTGTGACAGACCAAGTTTCACACCCATACAAAAAACAGGCACAATTATAGTTCTGTATATCTTAATGTTTGTACTTTTGGATAGCAAACTGAGCACAGTGGTTATGAATGGTGATTTGGAAAATTCAAGGAAACCAACATGATTTATTTTAAGCTTCTATCGAAATATTTTCCAGGATAGCCTAAAGGATACGTCGATAAAGCTCAGAGAGCGTAGTGTATATTCGGAGCAGAAGCGTAGCTAGGCTTTTCGGAGCCCGGGGCGCGTAATCACAAAGACCGCCCTCAACAGGAATTACGAACTTTAAAAATGAAAAATAATTTATTAAATTTCCTTTCATTTGGCTCAGTAATTTAAAATTTGTTAACCACAGAAAAAATTTTTGTTGCCCGGGGCTGCCGCAACACCCGCCCCCCAACCGCCGCCCACCGCCCCTCTGCTACGCACCTGATTCTTTCACACGACGCAGAAGGTTTGCTATGCCTTGTCTAGCAATCTTGCTCGCTGCATGTTGCTGTGTTTAGACCGTCGATCCATGCGATTACGTCACAACCACGGGGAATGGTTGAATGGTTGTGTGGTGAGGAACGGATACTGTTCATTCAACAGAATGTGTTTTTAGGTGACGTCATCGTACTGTTTATTAGCCAGACTGCACGGCTGTCTGCGGCTAGATAGCCAGTAGCCTTGTCCAGGATTATCTCCCCTTACATGTATGCAGTCCCACTCAACACACAGAGCCAACACAAACTCCAATTATGCGTCTAAACTCTTGTACGCTAAACATGACTGAAGTACCGCCAGCGGTGGCCAGATGGCTGAGGCACTGCACTACACGCCGGAAGGTCGCGGGTTCGATTCCCGATGGGGTCGTTGGAATTTTTCTTTGACATAATCCTTTCGGTCGCACTATGGCCCTGGGGTCGACTCAGCCTCTAACAGAAATGAGTAACAGGAATATCTGGAAGGTAAAGGCGGCCGGTGCGTGGGGCTGAAAACCTTGCCACTTTAATGTGCCGATTGTGTAGACGTTCTGGAGCCCTTAGGGTCTGTCCAGGCTTGTAATTGCATAGCTTTACCTTTATCTGCACAAATTCCTTTAAGTGAACGCATAATGTAAAGTTTATGTTTGTCCACAATATTCATCACCGAAGCTACTGGACGGAGTATAACGAAATTTGTATTGAGGGTGTAAACTGAATCATGTTAATCGAATTTAGCTTTCATTATAATTACGACTGGATGGACTGGATTGATATGGCTCAGGATAGGGACAGGTGGGGGGCTGTTGTGAGTGCGGTAATGAACCTTCGGGTTCCATAAACGCGGGGAATTTCTTGACTAGCTGAGGACCTGTTAGCTTCTCAAGAAGGACTGTGCTACATGGAGTTATTTATAGTTACGGCTTGAATTTTGGTTGACATCTGTTCAATTTAACATCGCCTTATATGAAGCCCAAGCCGAAAGTTATCGACTTTTGTTTTAAAACAGTCATCGCCATGTAACACGTTTTAACATGCATAAATACAGGTCTTATTAAGATCTGTATCGAGCAAGTTGACTCAAGTCGGACGCCTTCCGATTTGTATTCCTAATGTTTTCAATTGTGTCTCGGCCGCTGTAGGACTTTCCTGAGTTATTTAGAGGTTTGCATCAGTATCTGCTAACGAATGCTGAGATGGCATCTGTTACGCCATGCCCGCTTTGCTACACATGCAATTCAGTCCGTTAATCACTGATTTTCGTAAGTCTGGTCGTTATAAATATGTGTACTAAGGTCTGCGCATTTCATTCGAAGTATTTTTAGTTGTGAGCATGTAACAACATAACTGTACTGTAAAGTAGTACTCTATTACTGTCAACACAACTATTTATTTTATCACTAATAGATCAGTTATAGGGCATATAGTTTTGCCAGGTCCTACTTTTTTCCCGTAAGCTTTATGTTTTTGTTGGTTTTTGCCAGGTCCTACGTTTTTCCCGTAAGCTTTACGGTTTTTTGTTGGTTTTTGCCAGGTCCTACGTTTTTCCCGTAAGCTTTACATTTTTTTGGTTGGTTTTTGCCAGGTCCTACGTTTTTCCCGTAAGCTTTACGGTTTTTTGTTGGTTTTTTGCCAGGTCCTACGTTTTTCCCGTAAGCATTTACATTTTTTTGGTTGGTTTTTGCCAGGTCCTACGTTTTTCCCGTAAGCTTTACGTTTTTTGGTTGGTTTTTGCCAGGTCCTACGTTTTTCCGTAGATTTACGTTTTGGTTGATTTTTGCAGTCCTACGTTTTTCCGTAAGCTTTACGTTTTTTTGGTTGGGTTTTTGCCAGGTCCTACGTTTTTCCCGTAAGCTTTACGTTTTTTTGGTTAGTTTTTTGCCAGGTCCTACGTTTTTCCCGTAAGCTTTACATTTTTTTGGTTGGTTTTTGCCAGTTCCTACGTTTTTCCCGTAAGCTTTACGTTTTTTTGGTTGTTTTTGCCAGGTTCCTACGTTTTTCCCGTAAGATTTACGTTTTTTGGTTGATTTTTGCCAGGTACTACGTTTTTCCCGTAAGCTTTACGTTTTTTGGTTGGTTTTTGCCAGGTCCTACGTTTTTTTCCGTAAGATTTACGTTTTTTTGGTTGTTTTGTGCCAGGTCCTACGTTTTTTCCCGTAAGCTTTACGTTTTTTTGGTTGGTTTTTGCCAGGTCCTACATTTTCCCCGTAAGCTTTACGTTTTTTTTGGTTGGTTTTTGCCAGGTTCTACGTTTTTCCCGTAATCTTTACGTTTTTTGGTTGATTTTTGCCAGGTCCTACATTTTTCCCGTAAGCTTTACTTTTTCTTGGTTGGTTTTTGCCAGGTCCTACGTTTATCCCTTAAGATTTACGTTTTTTGGTTGATTTTGCTGTTTACGTTTTTAATTTTCCTGTAAGTAGGTTTGTCTTTTACATGTAAAGAGTTCCTTCAGTATGCAAAACAGGATAAACAGTTGTTAAAAAGGGCAAAATATCAAGAAAAGTACAATTAAAATATCAATTTGGATTTTCTTGTATTTTTTAAAACTAATTTTGTCGACAAAAATCTTCCCTTTTTTTTAAGGAAAACCTGGCAACCCTAAGGGCATATCAACAAATAGCAGTGTTGACAGTAATATAGACCTGCTTTGTAATATTATATTAACACAAAGGGATGTCTAAATCAAACTTTAAAAAATCTGTAAGCTATATGATGGGACTTATTTGATTTAAATAATTTAATAATTTCATAATAATGTGGCGACAACACATAGATAGAAAGAATAAAGAAGATTAACTAACAAATACAAAGAATACAAGCCACGAGGAAGACGAAATGTAGGTCGCCCCCGTCGTAGATGGAGTGAAATTGAGGGCTGATGTATAAGTTTGGAACAGGCATTAATGCCTAATCCATGAAGCGAAGAAGAAGAAGAAGAGTTTCAATATAATGTGCAAATCCAAAGAACGTAGTTGGAAGACGTGTCCGTTTCAAACTGCCTTTGTTTTCCAATCGTTCATTATACAATCCATGTAAAGTTTTACAGTCACCGACGTCTGTATTGATAACGTCACGCTCCTCTGTCCTTTCTCTTGCCTGCAGTTTCCATTCTCTCTGTGTTTGTCAGAAACGTGTTATGTTTTTATGGCGTATTCAGTTTCTTTCTTTTAGAGATATATTTCTTGCACTTTATTCTATTTGTAATGTAGGAATCTCTCCCAGAAATCATTTCTAGTTAGTGAGCAGACGGCTGGACGTTTAGACACTTTCAAGAAATTTCTGTTTCCAACTGATCGTCTAAATGTGTTCTTTGTTCCTTCCATTTCGTCGAGCTGCATTCATGGTACAAGGATTAGAAGGAAAATTAATGGCCATTAGTCTGTAATGCAATAAATTAGGTTGAACTGAAATCTAAACATACAGGGTGTCGTCAAGTGAAACATTCAAATATTTTGTTAACAAGAATATTAGTGTGGAAAATGTACTGATTTAAAAGTCAATAAATATATTATGTCATTATCATTTGGTCATTAGCTTTCCTTACACAAAACGTAAGCAGTAAAGGTAAAGACAGACGTACTTACATGACTGTCATAATGTCTAATCTCGCATACCAGAAGGCAAAAATCTTTTTTTTTTTTTTTTTTTGCGTGGTGAAGGGCCCCGCAGCAGATGTTACAGATGCACCACAGCGTTAAGGCTTATTGTGCAACCCCTGTGATGAAGATGAGCAGTTTTTTATTACCAAGTTTTACAAGTAATGGAGCACCAGTGGAATGAAATTGACAGGAGAAAACCGACAGCTCGGAGAGAAACCTGTCCCAGTGCCACTTTGTCCACTGGGGCACGCGGTTGGTTGAGGCACTACGCTACAAACCGGAAGGTCGCGGTTTCGATTCCCGATGGTGTCATTGGAATTTTTCATTGACATAATCGTTTCGGTCACACTATGGCCCTGGGGTCGACTTAGCCTCTAACAGAAATGAGTACCAGGAATATTTCCTGGGGCTAAAGGCGGCCGGTGCGTAGGGCTGACAACCTTACCACCTTCATGTGCCGATTGTCTAGAAATCTGGGAGCCTCAACCTTCTGGAACCATAAGGGTCTCTCCAGGCCTGTAATGGGATTGCTTTACCTTCACCTTTACCTTTACCTTTACCTTTACCTTTACCTTACTTTTATTTAACTGAAAACAGGAAATGACCCTGACAATGAAAACACAAAATTTTGCTGCTGTTATGTTGGCAGTTTATGTCACAGCTGGTGGATTTATGAGGCGAGAAGACATATGTAATATATATATACATATATGTGTATAATATATATACATATATGTATATATATATATACACATTATGTATATATATACATATATGTATATATATATATCAAATAGTTCTCTCTTTTTGGATCTTTTCCGATTTAATTACAATTTATGATAGCTTTTGTAAAATAATATGGCGCTTCTTCTTGCAGGAAGATACTGTTAGAAATTACATTTTGGCTCTGTATAGGATCTTCAAATTTATGGGACATTCTACGAGATAAAAGCTATTTTTCAAAGTTCTTGGCACAAATTCAATTGTCACAAGAAAATCCAGGAACTTGACCAATGATAAGGTATTGTCAAAATGACAATCAATAAAAGAAATTCTAATAAATTTTGTTACACGTGAGTGTAAGGTAAATATGCACGTGCAGCACGTGTATCTGCGAGATGTACTCTCTTTCTGTGAAGGAGTTACTTGAAAGTCATTCAAGAAAGTCATTCAATTCAGTGTTCAGAATATCATATAAAATTTCGAAATCCAATATATTCATCAAACACCGCTGCAGAATATCACAGTAATACATAAATACTGCTCTGAACGATGTATTGAGCCACTGAAATCATTAATGCTGTTTTTCGACTGTCATTTATTTTTGTGCATAATAAGAAAATACTTCGAAAAAAAATCACATTTATTTAATGAAAATGTCTTCTGAAATTAAGACAATTTTATTTTCTGTAAACCTTAAATTATATACATAATCTAATTTTCAGATCACTAATTGCAATTTCAGATCTATTACAGAACATTTATCTGTGAACTCGAAAGGACCACGGCAAATTGTTCTCAATCTTTTAAGGCCCAGTGGTTACTATATGTACCACCAGGTTTAACATTCAACAATTCTACGTTCTGCCCACACAGTGTATTTATGTGTTTTGTGTGGATCTTAGAACAAACAGCGATTATTTCACTGTACAACATTAACTGACTGGTTTGTATACTAACGGGAGGACGGGAGTGTGTTTTATCTGCCGCGTTTACAGCTGAATCTTTAAAGCCAGTGGTTACTGTATTTGTACCACACAGGTTTTACATTCAAAAATTCTACGTTCTGCCCACACAGATGTATTTATGTGTTTTTGTGGATCTCAGAACAAACAGCGATTATTTGCACTGTACAACATTAACTGACTGGTTTGTATAACTGAGACGGAGTGTGTTTACTGCGCGGTACGGACTGTATTTATGTGTTTTTGTGGATCTCAGAACAAACAGCGATTATTTCACTGTACACATTAACTGACTGGTTTGTATAACTGAGACGGAGTGTGTTTACTGCGCGGTACGGAACTGTATTTATGTGTTTTGTGTGGATCTCAGAACAAACAGCGATTATTTCACTGTACAGCATTAACTGACTGGTTTGTATAACTGAGACGAGTGTGTTTACTGCGCGGTACGGACTGTATTTATGTGTTTTGTGTGGATCTCAGAACAAACAGCGATTATTTCACTGTACAACATTAACTGACTGGTTTGTATAACTGAGACGGAGTGTGTTTACTGCGCGGTACGGACTGTATTTATGTGTTTTATGTGGATCTCAGAACAAACAGCGATTATTTCACTGTACAGCATTAACTGATTGGTTTGTATAACTGAGACGGAGTGTGTTTACTGCGCGGTACGAGCTAAATCTTTAAATATGATGTAGATTAATCTTAGGCTTTAAAGGGTAACTTGCTACTTGAAACACTCTCTCTGTTTTCCTCATAAACACGTTATCCACTGATATGTTACAATCATATTTGCCTGAATAGTGATATAGTTACGTTACTTATTATCACAGGGAGACTATTGGCTTGTGTCGAAATTTTTTTACGACTTCTCTTATCCAAAGCATTTAGTGAAGAAAAATAAAAGCAAAATTGATTAAAATGTGTTTCAGACGCTACTAATATAGCTCTTTCTTCCCGTCCAATTATTACAAGAGATTCCGATATCTATGCACTTCTGAGCAACGTTTCGTTCAGATTAAACATTTCTTTCAGCGTGCAACAGCTGACTGAAACAACGTATCCAATGCATTTCTCCCCGCAAGAAGTAACTGAAACACCAGTGATTATGGCAATTAAAAATTTCGCCAGCTGCCAGCGAAAATAACGTTTTTAAATGTTTGGTACTACAATTTTTCAACGCCTTTTTTTTTCTGGACACAGTTAAAGGAGGACTTCCTCTAAATACACTGTTCACCAACACGCAGGGGTCAGGGTAGCTGCGAAAGAAATGCGTGGGAATAAAAACACACGACTAATTGCAATAATTATTTGTATGGAGGAGAGAATTTCTTGGGAAGCTAACAGTTTCTCAGCTCGTGAAGAAATTCCCAGCAATTTATCCAGTCCAAAAATTACTACAATTTATCCTAGGGCCTGCCACTCTCCTCTATGACTTATCCTGGTTTAGATAAATTTAGTCAACACCCTCCCATACTGCTTCTTTCAGATACGTTTTAATATTATCCTCTCATCTATACCTACGTCTTCCAAGTGGCCTCTTTATTTCTGGATTCCCCACTAATTCTTCTACGAATCTTTATTGTACCCCGTGTGAATTCGTCCCCCCACCCTCCCACCTTTACATTTGGATCAATCTAATAATAATTAGCAACGAGTACAGATCGTGAAGCAATTCATTATGCAGGTGTCTGCGTGTTCGTATCTCTTCCTGTCTAAAAATAATGCAGGTGTGTATGATTACTATCGATAAATCACTGATGTGTATTTGGACTTCTTCCATCGTCACTGATTACACAAACACGACGTTTCGAAAGCAGATAGCTTTCGTCTTCAGGTTCACTAACATCTTGAGAAAAAGTGACAATCTAAAGGAGCCCAAAACCTACAAATTTATATGTAAGAGACAAAATTATCCAGACCTCTGAATATGAAATTAATGTGTACAAAAGTGAGTCTAAAATTGTAATAAATTAAAAGAATTTTCTCTTATTAAAAATTAAAATCACATGGAATGAACAAGCAACAAAATAATTTTTTTTTCAGTAAATCAAAATATAAGGTAATAACAACACATTCAACACCCTCTGTTGGTGAAATCACGCACCTACTATTTTCGATTTCCGCTGTTCACTAACAGACTATTCAACTCATATTGGGTAGCAAATCGTATGGCTTTCAGCTATTAACACAAATATATCGACAGGTTTATATTTACGTGTATTTTATAAGTATTGCAACAATAACTATTATTGGCATATATAAGTATTATTATACATATATGGAGTGTTACTGATTTTGTCTAGGTGTGTACCTTGATAGGTAATTAGTATCGGTAATTAATGTGTCAGTAACTGAATCACCTTATGTCCTTCAGAATAAATACTGAGGTTTAAGACAGTAGTTTTGTTACGGTGCCTTACGACGCCATTCTAAATTCTTCAGTAGGTGTCCTGAGGATTATGTAAGCGTCCATTATTCTAACTGTCTTTGGTTTATGAAATGCTAAGCGTAACTCTGTTGTGAATTTTATATACTTGTAACTGTCTTTAAATACTGCTGAACATATATCGAAACTAATTTTATATTAAAATCTTGAGATTTATTATATCATTAGCATTTAAAAGTGCTGATTTTCATGGTTGGTTTCGACCTATCAGTTAATGTTAATTCGCATATTTTATTAATTTCCGTTGTTGCTGTTTCGTATGGGTGTTAAACTTGGTCTCTCACATTGAGAGAGGCACATAGGCTGAGGGTGTTCGAGAATACGGTGCTGAGGGGGATATTTGGGCCTAAGAGGGACGGGGTAACAGGGGAGTGGAGAAGACTACATAACGAGGAACTTAATGATCTGTACTGATCACCAAATATTATTCGGGTGATAAAATCAAGAAGAATGAGGTGGGTGGGTCATGTAGCACGTATGGGGAGAGCAGAGGTACATACAGGATTTTGGTGGGGCGATCTAAGGGAAGGAGACCACTTGGAAGACCCAGGCGTAGATGGGAGGATAATATTAAAATGGATCTTCAAGAAGTGGGATGGAGGGCGTGGACTGGATTGATATGGCTCAGGATAGGGACAGGTGGAGAGCTCTTGTGAGTGCGGTAATGAACCTTCGGGTTCCGTAAAATGTGGGGAATTTGTTGACTAGCTGAAGACCTGTTAGCTTCTCAAGAAGGACTGTGCTCCATGGAGTTAGTTAGTTAGTTAGTTAGTTGGTTGGTTAGTTAGTTTCCTGCTTAATTTTTGTATCTTAAGCCAATTTTTTTGTGTTATTGAATATTCTACCTGTAAAATATATGTGTAAATATATAAAAATAAATGCCTGTTTTGCTACACATTTAGATTTACATTATCAGAAATTTTATTAGTTGCTACTTGACTCGTTTCGCTGTTGTAACTACATATCTCGACGTGTCATGGCGCTGTTAACGTTACGTTAACCTCTACTAAAAACAAAAGAAGACACGAATTATTATCCTTTTTACAATTTTATTTCACAAGTAATAAAAACAACTCATTAGGAAGCTACTTTATGGATTTAAGACCGACGTATGTACATCGAGATTCTGTCTCAATTTTGTGTACAGATTTGGAAAAAAAAGCTACTTAAATTCAGACAAAGACAAGAAGATTGGACATAACGTCATTTGGAGTTTAAAATTCGTGTTTAGGTTATAAAACTAACTCTTACGTCGTAAAGATGTTGCCAATTCTATTTATTTGTCAAGAATGAATTAAACAAGACTTAATACGCTCTTCTCCTGAGGAACAACCGTGTTTGTAAGGTGCAACCACTGACTTCGCCTCCTGGTCTCATTTTGAATACTGCAAATATGCCTTTTCCTTTCTTAGAGCGGAATACATTGTAGAGCAGTAAGAATCCAACGTGAATTTTGTTCTTACGCAGGTCCATGCAAACAGACAATTTAGAACTTAGGACGATGTAGGTAATGCAGTTCTAGAAGGAATGCTCTAAGGAATGGTAATTAGATCTCTCCTTCCATCAAAGCCGTAGACTTAAGAGAGATTGTCTCAAGTAGAACACGCTTCTGTGATTTAGTTTTATTTGCTGCCAGCAAACTTGCAGTGCCGCACTGCGCAATCCGCCATGACACGAAGGTAATTTGGGCTGTTGCTGGTCAGAGAGACTTTCGCTGGGGCTTTTATTTTAACAGCAGAAGACGACAATATGATAACCTTCGGCTTTTTGTTTTTTGTCACGTGACAGAACTGAGATTGTGTACGGAGCAAAAATGGCACAAGGAACTACAACAGAAAAATGTAACACGTTTTCTAGTTTGTGTATCGGCCCTGTCACTACAAAAGCTTTGAGTATTTGGATGGATGCTAAACTCGAAATGGTATGTAAGAAAAGAATGTGGCCTCATCGAGGTATTAACACGGAATTTGCCTGAAAGGGCTAATAAAATTTACGAAATATTCTTTCAGAGTAGCCAATGCGACGGTCGGGTTTCGATATAAGTATCTGCCTCATAAAAATATAGGTCCAACTTCTTCAGTAAAATTTGTACTGATACAGGCTTGCATACTTAGGACTACGTAAGGTTATATATTATATATATATATATATACCGTGCAGTTGTCTTACACGTCGAAGTTGTGTTTGCAAACACTGCACAAAGCAATTTCTTTAAGCTTCTACATGTTTCGGCTACGTATTTTAGCCATTGGCTTCCTGATGATGGCTAAAATACGTAGCCGAAACACGTAGGAGTGTAATAAATTCCTTTGTGCAGTTGGAAATGAAACGTGTATGTTTAGGCTTACTGTGCGTCTCTATGTAGTGGTTAAAACTTTTGCTGCTTATTTGAAATACGCCGAGAATGAATATTGAATACCCAAGAAAATTTTTAAATATTACAGTACAATAAATAACTGTCATTTCCTTATTTGTATCTACTGTTCATTATTCGCAGGTTTCCCGGCATTCGGCGCTATATGACTTACGAGGTTATATTAGCCCTTTAAATACTAAAATTAGACTGAATTACATGTAAAGGTTCAGCTCGTACCGCGCAGTAAACGTACTCCGTCTCAGTTATACAAACCAGTCAGTTAATGTTGTACAGTGAAATAATCGTTGTTTGTTCTGAGATCCACATAAATACAGTCCGTACCGCGCAGTAAACACACTACGTCTCAGTTATACAAACCAGTCAGTTAATGTTGTACAGTGAAATAATCGCTGTTTGTTCTGAGATCCACACAAAACACATAAATACAGTCCGTACCGCGCAGTAAACACACTCCGTCTCAGTTATACAAACCAGTCAGTTAATGTTGTACAGTGAAATAATCGCTGTTTGTTCTGAGATCCACACAAAACACATAAATACAGTCCGTACCGCGCAGTAAACACACTCCGTCTCAGTTATACAAACCAGTCAGTTAATGTTGTACAGTGAAATAATCGCTGTTTGTTCTGAGATCCACACAAAACACATAAATACAGTCCGTACCGCGCAGTAAACACACTCCGTCTCAGTTATACAAACCAGTCAGTTAATGTTGTACAGTGAAATAATCGCTGTTTGTTCTGAGATCCACACAAAACACATAAATACAGTCCGTACCGCGCAGTAAACACACTCCGTCTCAGTTATACAAACCAGTCAGTTAATGTTGTACAGTGAAATAATCGCTGTTTGTTCTGAGATCCACACAAAACACATAAATACAGTCCGTACCGCGCAGTAAACACACTCCGTCTCAGTTATACAAACCAGTCAGTTAATGTTGTACAGTGAAATAATCGCTGTTTGTTCTGAGATCCACACAAAACACATAAATACAGTCCGTACCGCGCAGTAAACACACTCCGTCTCAGTTATACAAACCAGTCAGTTAATGCTGTACAGTGAAATAATCGCTGTTTGTTCTGAGATCCACACAAAACACATAAATACAGTCCGTACCGCGCAGTAAACACACTCCGTCTCAGTTATACAAACCAGTCAGTTAATGTTGTACAGTGAAATAATCGCTGTTTGTTCTGAGATCCACACAAAACACATAAATACAGTCCGTACCGCGCAGTAAACACACTACGTCTCAGTTATACAAACCAGTCAGTTAATGTTGTACAGTGAAATAATCGCTGTTTGTTCTGAGATCCACACAAAACACATAAATACAGTCCGTACCGCGCAGTAAACACACTCCGTCTCAGTTATACAAACCAGTCAGTTAATGCTGTACAGTGAAATAATCGCTGTTTGTTCTGCGATTCACACAAAACACATAAATACAGTCCGTACCGCGCAGTAAACACACTCCGTCTCAGTTATACAAACCAGTCAGTTAATGCTGTACAGTGAAATAATCGCTGTTTGTTCTGCGATTCACACAAAACACATAAATACAGTCCGTACCGCGCAGTAAACACACTCCGTCTCAGTTATACAAACCAGTCAGTTAATGCTGTACAGTGAAATAATCGCTGTTTGTTCTGAGATCCACACAAAAACACATAAATACAGTCCGTACCGCGCAGTAAACACACTCCGTCTCAGTTATACAAACCAGTCAGTTAATGCTGTACAGTGAAATAATCGCTGTTTGTTCTGAGATCCACACAAAACACATAAATACAGTCCGTACCGCGCAGTAAACACACTACGTCTCAGTTATACAAACCAATCAGTTAATGCTGTACAGTAAAATAATCGCTGTTTGTTCTGAGATCCACACAAAACACATAAATACAGTCCGTACCGCGCAGTAAACACACTCCGTCTGAGTTATACAAAAGAGTCAGTTAATGTTGTACAGTGAAATAATCGCTGTTTGTTCTGAGATCCACACAAAACACATAAAGACAGTCCGTACCGCGCAGTAAACACACTCCGTCTCAGTTATACAAACCAGTCAGTTAATGCTGTACAGTGAAATAATCGCTGTTTGTTCTGAGATCCACAAAAAAACACATAAATACACTGTGTGGGTAGAACTTAGAATTGTTGAATGTTAATCTTGGTGGTACATATAGTAACCACTGGGCTTTAAAGGGGTAAATAAAATAAAGGGGATTCCAGAATGACATTTGAGCTATCTAGAATTTTATTAAGAATTACCTCTTTATATCTGTAATTCTCTTTAAACTTTATCTTCACTTCAGTTTATATTTAGTTTAAATAAGCAATCATTATGCACAGAATGTGGTTTTCATATGCTTTCCAATTATTCCAAGGTATTACGTGGCTTCTTAACAACCATTCACAAATGATGAGATGAATTGCTCTTTTTTACCTCTGGTTTTGTATTTCACCATCTCTCCAGAGGAACTGTGCAGTCTGATTAAGCATTCCTCTATTACACTCTAATAACCAAGCTTAAGAATTAATGGATTCATTAGTTACGTGGAGGACAAGATGAAAGTGACTGGTTAGTGGCTGATGTCTGCGGCCATTAGGGGATAAATTGCGCGCAGAAAGGGGCTGCTCTCTTCGCTGGACATACTTCGTGAATATGTTATGCCTGGCTTGTGCAATTTATGCAGGGCTGAAGAAATTGATTTTGACAGGAGGGATATTTTCACCCATAAAAATCCTTTTCACCTTTTCTGTTTTTTAATTTATCCTCTTAAGTAAAAACCACATCACTAAGGCTTACACGAATGGGGATAAGAGTATAGTCCACCGACAAGTAGATGATCCCTACTAGGAATATGGTAGGTACGCATGCGCAAAATTCCGTGGCAAATGACGTTTGAATACTACCCATCCTGAAAGCATCAGCACAGTTCACACGCTCACTGCACGCTACTCGAAATACTTCATATTTTTAGTCTGTGTACAGTAGTAGAATAATCTGTCACTCCTACCGATAGCAGTCGTCTCTTCCCCTTTGTATAGTCAACTCCCGCCGTATTGCAATAGACAATTCCACTTTCTCTGGGATTATATCCTGGTCTGTTACCTATACTAACAGCTCAATATCTGTACATTGAATTTTACTTTATATTTACCGTGCATTTTTGTACAATTGATTATTTTCTACCAACAAATGCACCAAGACAGTTTTGTCACTGTTTTCTTTATTGAAAGAATGCCCCAATACGTATTTCGACAATTATATTGCCATCATCAGGGTTTTTTTAAGTGAGCTGTTACATAGACCAATTCTTAAGCTACGTCATAACAGTGAGTCAATGTTTGTTATTACTTGACTATACTTTATTATTTTACTGTTAATTTTAATAACTTTTAGCAACTTAACAATACCACTAATTATACAAAAAATATTATGAAGTGGTAATAACAAACATTGACTAACTGTTATGACGTAACTTGAGAATTGGTCTATGTAACAGCTCACTTAAAATACTCCCTGATGATGGCAATATAATTGTCGAAATGCGTATTGGGGCACTCTTATAATAAAGAAAACAGTGACAAAACTTGTCTTGGTGCATTTGTTGGTATAAATAATCAATCTGTACATTGCTTGTAAACGAAGATAAATTTTCCAGACCTCAAGTTCCGGCTACTTTAACGTCGTGACACTCGATCCTTTTTTCTCATTGGATAAAGACGGTTTAGTCTTAGGGCTTGTCTAATGCGGCTGTGAAGGAAAACTTTGCTATTTTACCTGCACCTTACTTGAAAGCAGAAAGCAGAATGAACCGTGTACTTACAGCTCTGGGCTTCTTATCCTCTCTCCTGCTGCTGGCCTAAACACCTCGGGCAGTGCAATGTGGACTGAGAGTTGTGGTGGATTACTTACGCCTGGCTTCTCCTTTGTAACGTCCTCAGTAACTGTAGCATTTCGCAGGGCAATAGCGTGCACGCGCTTACTTTGATAGCCTGCCAGTTAATAAATTACGGTCCGATGGTTGTGCCGTCTTTACAATCCCCAGTTGCAGAAATGTATATATATACTTTGCCGGTTAATATTTCTGATTTATGTTCTAGAAGGTTCAGTTTAGATGTTCAGATTTAAGGTTAGCTCGTTTGGTTCAGGTGATTTCTTAGCGACTATTCAGTACCTGTAGGTATGCAATAGAAGGCCGGGATAGCGACTCGCTACGGGCTGGACGGTCCGGGGATCGAATCCCGGAGAGGGAGAGATTTTCCGCAACGGTCCAGACCGGCCCTGGGGCCCAATCAGCCTCCTATAAAATGGGTACCGGGTCTCTTTCCCGGGGGTAAAGTCGTCGGCGCGTGGCGTTGACCACCCACCCCCATCTAGCGCCGAGATCAAAGAAAGAGTAGAGCTATACCTCTACTCCCGCTCTGGGCCATCATTGCCTGTTCCAGGATGAATTTTAAATTTACCTGTAGGAAAATATTAAGTTACTAACGACACGTGTACAACACCTATGCCATGACACGTGTACAACACCTATGCCATTACACGTGTGCAACACCTATGCCATGACACGTGTACAACACCTATGCCGTGACACGTGTACAACACCTATGCCATGACACGTGTACAACACCTATGCCGTGACAAGTGTACAACACCTATGCCATGACACGTGTACAACACCTATGCCATTACACGTGTGCAACACCTATGCCATGACACGTGTACAACACCTATGCCGTGACACGTGTACAACACCTATGCCATGACACGTGTACAACACCTATGCCGTGACAAGTGTACAACACCTATGCCATGACACGTGTACAACACCTATGCCATGACACGTGTACAAGACCTATGCCATGACACGTGTACCACACCTATGCCATGACACGTGTACAACACCTATGCCATGACAGGTGTACAAGACCTATGCCATGACACGTGTACCACACCTAATGTCCGGAAATCATTAAAAGAAGAAACAGAGTTTAAGAACACGAAATCATAAACATAATCTGTGAAATGTAAACTGAAAATAAGCTGAATTAGTCAAATTACCCTCCACATTTACCACGAGTGTGCACCAACTATCCTAAAAATTATCGGTGGTGTAGGTTAGGCCCCTTAAGCCCGACAGCGCGAGCGGCCGCGAGGTCTAGGAAACTCCAAAAACGAATACAATTCTATAATATGTTGTGAGGTTTTTCGGACTGAATTCCGTTCTGCTCTCATAGGGCAGTATTCTGGATTCCTATTATGAGATCTGGGAGTAACGTATGTACAAATGGGGGGGGGGTGGTGGCGCGGCCCATTGGTTTCTACGTCACTCGGAATTGGGCGTTACAGTACGTTACAGTACGTTACAGCACGTTACAGCACGTTACAGTACGTTACAGTAAGTTACAGCACGTTACGGTACGTTACAGCACGTTACAGTACGTTACAGTAAGTTACAGCACGTTACGGTACGTTACAGCACGTTACGGTACGTTACAGCACGTTACAGTACGTTACAGTAAGTTACAGTACGTTACGGTACGTTACAGCACGTTACAGTACGTTACAGTAAGTTACAGCACGTTACAGTACGTTACAGCACATTACAGTACGTTACAGTAAGTTACAGCACGTTACAGTACGTTACAGCACATTACAGTACGTTACAGTAAGTTACAGCACGTTACGGTACGTTACAGCACGTTACAGTACGTTACAGTAAGTTACAGCACGTTACGGTACGTTACAGCACGTTACAGTACGTTACAGTAAGTTACAGCACGTTACGGTACGTTACAGTACGTTACAGCACGTTACAGTTAATTGTGGTACTGGGGCAAATTTTCCTCCGAGCGTTTTTTATTTTCTCCTGTCAGTTAATATACCACTAAAACTTCTTACCATACCTTATCACAGGCTGGTAAATAGAGAAATTTTTGGAGAAAGTATCAAAGGACTCAGACGAACAACAGATGTGTTTGTGCTATAAAAATAAGCTCTAGCCCAGTGGTTCCCAAAGTGGGCGGTACCGTCCCCTGGGGGGCGGTGGGATTACCGAGGTTTGCGCTAATAGGTACGAGAGGTGGAAGGGAGCGCTGTTATTATCACAGGGGGGCGCTAGTAGACAAGTAGTGCATTTATTTTTATAATAAAATTCAAATAAAGTAATTTTTGTGTTGAAAATAAAAAATGAACTGAATTTCTTAGAATTTTAATTTATGAATCTTATTCAAGCACATATTTTTTTAATAAACTATTGGTAGATGAATTATTGTTAATCATAAAAAATATAATAAATTTTAAATTATTAATTAACACATAAAACATTAAGTTTAACTCGTATAATTTTATTTAAACGATTTTTTAAATATAAAATAAAAGTGGAAACAGAAACGCATTTATATATATTTTTTAAAAAAGATAGGGGGGCGCTGTGGGTGTGTATATGGAACCAAGGGGGCGGTGGACCGAAAAAGTTTGGGGACCGCTGCTCTAGACGAATAACACGTGCAAATTAAGAAGTTCCTTTATAGCAAATTATTAACAGTTTATCTGTCTTAGCAATAAAGAGAAGTCAAAGATTTAGCAGCTCATAACTTGATAAGGGTCTGTAAAGTAGGCTTTCTGAATAACACATTACAATATACAGGGTATACACAAAAGAATGGTGCGGTTTACTATGTATTTAGTATGGAAACCGCACCATTCTTTTGTGTATACCCTGTATAAGACGTAGACTAGTGTGCAGTTTATTACAAGTGGATTAAATTAATTATTTTCTTCTGTATTTAATTCGTATGGAAAAAAAGACTAATGTGCTTTTAAAGTCGAATAATTAGAGACTGTGTACAGAGATGAGCTTTTTTTATCCCTTTGGATGTCAATTTCATAGGCTTCTGCTTGATTTATATTTAATTGCCCGATAAAATAAATTACTAATTAGTAATATCTGTAGGCGTCGGTACGTTTGTGAAAATAAACTTAGAATTAATTATTTCCTTCCTCTCTATCCAATCATAACTTTGAAAAATAGAGTTTATGTTTCTTCAATTAATGGAAAGATTCACGGAAACATTTCAGAGTGAAACTTCATTAAAATTAAGTCCTGCGTTTAGGAGAAATTAAATTTGTCTTTAAGGAAGGTATCGTTATGATTACTAATATAAAAATTATGTTTATTAAATTTTATATTATGTTATACTTTTTTGTTGAATAGACGATACTTTAGAGATTTAAGTTAGATGTAATGAATTTTTGTAAGGCACTGTAAATGAATAAACCTAATTAAAGTCTTGGATAAGAAGACAGAGGGGGTTTGTGGAGATGTCAGAAATTGAGTAATTTTTAATTATGAACTTTTAAAAAACGGCCCCCCAAAATAATATCTCAAGCATTTAATGCGGAACAGTTGAGCGAAACTTGATTAAACACAATCCGGTCATTAACTTCTCACACTGAATTGCCGTCAGAATTAACTAGAATTTCGCATGTGTTGAAAAATACGACTGGCAATAAACTTTAAAATGATTTTGGCAAAGTATTAACACTCTTCGTATTGCGGATGGATGCAGCCTGAAGTCCGTTGCTACTGCGCCATTTGCTGTTAAGTCATTCCTGAATATTTGTAGAACTTCCTAGAGGGAAGCTGCCTGAGCAAGAACGTGTAAAGCAAGACGCAAAATCTACAAAATTTTAAGTAATGATTGTGACTAGTAAGATCATTGTGTTGCAGTAAGTGACGCCGTGTAATTTGATATACTGACAATAAATTTACCGTGGAGATGTGTTACCTGGTACTTTCCATTTTTCTACAAGGATGAAAAGAGTAGGTTCTTCCGAAACGTCCCTAATAAGGCTAACAAAAATTTTCGCCGTGGATACAATCATTTCCACTTGTTGTTTAGGGGATTCCAATATTGATTCGACACAGTAACTGATCAGAATGTAAATGTTATTTGTTAATTTGTATTTGAATGCCTTTGGCCTAATTACATTGCTTTAAATTAAGGTTATAAGAAATTTTTTAAAGCTTCGAAACCAATGTAATATATTTATTATGAATATACACGAGAGTACTGCCTGTCGACTTTTGTCCATTTAATCAACCAAACAGCCAATCAACTAAATTCTGAAGGCGTCTACAGGAATAAATTGTGGTTTAGCGCAGGGGTGAACAATTATTCTAAAAACCTACAATCTACTTAAATTTCTTAGCGCTAGAAGTGTGAAATAAAGCAACTTTTATATTGAGGGCCCAAAAATATTAGGCATCTGTGTACAAAACTTAGTCGCCTGGAATTTGTGCATCTCTGGGGCTATTAACACTGCCTTTGCAGTCACCAGGAGTGTCTCGTGAAAAACAAAGAAACACTGAAAGGGTGGTAGATTAAAAAATAGCGCGAATTATTAACCAAATTTAATTTGATAGCACTAGAATAAAGCAGACTGCGTAGAATTCAGCACACGACAACAGCCATAAAAGCTAAAATGTCAGTGATGTCAGAAAGCTTTAGGGTCAGTTAGTTTGATAGGAGAGTGTGGCGATATCCGGAGGAATCCAATAAAAGTCAAGTAGAGACAGCAAACACTCAGAGACTGTCGATGTGAATAGAACACTGTCACCGAGGTAGACAAGGACCATCGGGACCACACCCACCTCATTTGTCTCTCCGACACAGTTGTGTTTTTACTCGTATACAGACGTAAGATGCATTTGTTTCTTTAACATTACGAAGCGTTGAAATATTTCAGCACTCGGCTGAAACACATATATCTTTACCGGATGTACTACTACACAGCAAAGAATGCGAAAATTATATCTACAAATTACTAATTCATTTTTCTTCTTTCTTTCCATGGTTTGAGAGCCCTTTGGGGCGTAGGACGCCTCATTTTTCGAGGCTTCACGATCACACACTTTTTAGACACACCACACTCGGTAGGACTCCTCTTCTGGACGAGTGATCAGCTCGTCGCAGAGACCTCTACCTGACAACACACAACACTCACAACAGACAGACATCCATGCCCCTGGTGGGATTTTTTTTTCTGTCCGGGGGTTTTCTCTTTGATCCATTTTTGTACTGTTTAAATCATTTCGTCCTTCATGTCACTTTACGTTCCATGCTACCGTCCTTACAACAAACACAACACAAACATCCATGCCCCTGGTGGGATTCGAACCCACAATCCCAGTAAGCTAGCGGCCGTAGACCCACGCCTTAGACCGCGAGGCCACTAGGATCGACACTAATTAATTTACTCATCCAAATTATGTACCTCACGTTGAATAGTCATCAGATGAATAAATTCCTAATCGTTTGTAGGTGTCTTTGAATTTAAGAGTGAGAAATTTTAAGTGGTTTTGTGCAGGGATATATTTTTTTCTGACAACTTGCAACACTGCTTCATTTAAAGCTTCTGCGTGGCGGCAAGCAGCGTGGAGTTCGCCGTTACTCCAATCTGCCGTGATTTTAATTCAATATAACGTAGTTAATGTCAGTATTTTGTCGACCTCGGTGGACTAGTGGTTAGAGTGCTCGCCACTGGACCCAAGGTTCGCGGGTTCGATCCCGATCGAGGTCGATGGATTTTTAAGGGTGATAAAAATTCGGAGCACCACTTCCTTCGGAGGGGAAGTAAAACCGTCGGTCCCATGTCGTAGATTTACGTCATGAATAAAAATGTTACGTAAGCTAAATTCAAAGCCTCCTTTCAAGTCTCCTGACGGGCGGCCAGTTGGCCAGTCACCAACTGCCACGAATGCGCACGACTTAGTAACCTCGGAAAGAGGAGGCAAGAGGAGGCCCGAGCCCATATAGGGCTGTTGAGCCATGGTTATTATTATTATTATGTCAGTATTTTACTCATCGAACGTAAAGCATTAGCATTCACGTCTAACAAACATGTTGTTCATTGCTTGTCGATACTTTATTAAGTTACACGAGTCGACGAAGCTTAATATTCACCTTTCGCTATTTTGTGAACGCGCCTAAAAAGCACTTGGAATTTGCAATAATTCCTCTATCAGTCATGAACGTGAAGGATCTTCTGTCTTCCAGTTTGCTATCCAAAAGTACAAACATTAAGATATACAGAAACTATAATTTTGCCTGTTGTTTTGTATGGGTGTGAAACTTGGTCTCTCACACTGAGGGAGGAACATAGGCTGAGGGTATTCGAGAATAGGGTGCTGAGGGGGATATTTGGGCTTAAGAGGGACGAGGTAACAGGGGAGTGGAGAAGACTACATAACGAGGAACTTAATGATCTGTAATCATCACCAAATATTGTTCGGGTGATCACATAAAGAATGAGATGGGCGGGGCATGTAGCACGTATGGGTGAGGGGAGAGGTGCATACAGAATTTTGGTGGGGAGACCTGAGGGAAGGAGACCACTTGTAAGACCCAGGCGTAGATGGGAGGATAATATTAAAATGGATCTTCAAGAAGTGGGATGGGGGGGCATGGACTGGATTGATGTGGCTCAGGATAGGGACAGGTGACGGGCTGTTGTGAGTGCGGTAATGAACCTTCGGGTTCCATAAAACGCGGGGAATTTCTTGACTAGCTGAGGAACTGTTAGCTTCTGAAGAAGGACTGTGCTCCATGGAGTTAGTTAGTTAGTATATGAGGTAACAGGGAAGTGGAGAAGACTACATAACGAGGAACTTAACGATCTATACTCATCACCAAATATTATTCGGGTTATCAAATCAAGAAGAATGAGGTGGGCGAGGCATTTAGCACGTATGAGGGAGGGGAGATGTGCTTACAGGGTTTTGGTGGGGAGACCTGAGGGAAGGAGACCACTTGGAAGACCAAGGCGTAGATGGGAGGATAATATTAAAATGGATCTTCAAGAAGTGGGATGGGGGGCATGGACTGGATTGATATGGCTCAGGATAGGGACAGGTGGCTGGCTGTTGTGAGTGCGGTAATGAACCTTCGGGTTCCATAAAATGCGGGGAATTTCTTGACTAGCTGAGGAACTGTTAGCTTCTCAAGAAGGACTGTGCTACATGGAGTTAGTTAGTTAGTTATCAGTCATGAACGACAAGCATAGAATACAGTTCAAATAACGTACTTGAAAAATGAGATTTTAAGTTAACATGGAGCATGTCTTACAATACTTGTTTGTTTAGGACCAGTAATGAACTGTAGCAGAATGGATTGCCTATACGTGACTGCGATCATATAAACAGTAATGGCTGCGTGGGCAGCATCGAAACTAAGAGAGTAGTTAGGTGCCCTTGAACAGAACCCAATGTTTATAGTTTGGGAACTTCTCAGTTCTCTGAAATAAACTTTCCACAATTCACACAAATTAAGGGGCTGCGAAGTCACCGGCTTTGTAAAGTTCAGAGGTTATAACCGCTTCTGAGAAGCTTCAAGGCTTCTGAACCTCACTCGGTTAACCAAATTGTTTCCGAGTGTAGCGAGCAAACAGTGAAATGCCCAAATCTTATCCGGCCAGGAGTTATTGTTGAGTGGTTTTGGCTACGGAACTTTGGGAGCAGTAACCGGCTTTATACGTACTGTGGCTCTAAAAGTGAATGGTTAGGGTACTAAGCTCCAAGTCGGGTAGCTCTATCAGCGCAGTGACTTGTTAAGGTACGGTTCTAACTCGACATGAACGAACGCCATCTTCAGGTCGACACCAGCAACGAATTATGCTCTTACCGGGCCGATCCCAGTGGCCGTGAGGTCTAAGACGTGGGTCTTCGGCCGCTCGCTTACTAGGATCGTGGGTTCGAATCCCACCGGGGGCATGGATGTTTGTGTTGTGTTTGTTGTATAAGGACCGTAGCATGGAACGTAAAGTGACATGAAGGACGAAAAAGGATTTAAACAGGACAAAAATGGATCAAAGGGGAAAAACCCCGGACAGGCAAAAAAAAAAAAAAAAAAAAATCCCGCCTAGGGCATGTATGTCTGTCTCTTGTGAGTGTTGTGTGTTGTCAGGTAGAGGTCTCTGCGACGAGCTGGTCCCTCGTCCAGAGGAGTCCTACCGAGTGTGGCGTGTGTAAAAAGTGTGTGACCATAAAACCTCGACGAAACGAGGAGGCCCAAGCCCATATAGGGCTGTCGAGCCATAAAAAAAATAGCTGTTACCGGAGATTGTTGTCAGGAGATAAAGTGGCCGAAACATGGTGCTGATATGTCATGATGAGGTGCAGAAACCAGAATATTTACATCTGTGATCATGTCAGTGTACTTAGGTGTAGGGGATGATTCACTGTGTACCAGGCTAGTGTATCGACTGTAGCTTGACAGTGATCGGCAACTCTGTTGCATATTCTGCAGGACCCGGCTGTACGGGCGGAGTTTTTTTTGTTGACGTCATCGGATGCTCCTGGCAAATGCCGGAGTGTACGTTAGGGTTAAAGCTGAAATTTTTTTATATAATTACAGGAGTTTCAAGCTTCAGATCAATAAAATTATAATTCTTTGCAATTTTTTGTAGCTCCTGGTTATTTGTCTTTCATAAATACCAGCAGAGATAACTGAAAAGTATATTTACACACCTGCTTCGTGTTAACCCATAAAACGCACAGTGGTCTTAAACTCTTCTAATTAGAAACTCTACATTTTGTCTGTAAATCTGTTGGAATTGCAGCTAGCAGTTCTTTATAAGAATAAAATAAAATTTAATTATCAGCACAAGAAGGGTTGTGTTACCGTCCACGTGTTCCAACGTCAGGATTTTTGCATTTTTTTTCGAAATGTAGATAATAATATTAAAAAAGTTTCTATTCTAAAAGCAACGACCTCCTTACAAACTTTCATGCCGCTCTTTCTACGCGGATTTAATCATCCGAAAGCTAAGAATCACATATTTTAACTGGGTCTCTGAATTCGAAATATTTGCCTCAATAATAAAAATGTTTTCCTTAGCTTCCACATTTTGTTCAGATCGATATTTCAAGTTTTACATCAATTCAGTTACAGCCTAGACGGTAAAAGTATCCGGGTTTGATCCCAAGCCACGTCGAATATTTTCCCCTTTCTCATTCGTCTAGACCGACTCTGGGACACACCCAACTTCCAGTCCATACTGCTGTACACCTATCCAGTACTAGCGTTAAGAAAGGGTGGAGCTACAACTCCATTCCCCCAAAATCATTCCTGGAACTGTCATAGATGTGCAATAGTAGAGTTAAGATAATAATAATAACCATGGCTCAACAGCCCTATATGGGCTAGGGCCTCCTCTTGCCGAGGGTACTGGGTCGTGCGCATTCATGACAGTTGGTGACTGGCCAACTGGCCGCGCTGTTGTTCTATCGATCCTGATGTGCCCGCCAGAGCAATCTGGCAGGCAGTCAGGAGACTTGGATGAGAAACGGAGGCTTTGAATTTAGCTTACGAAACATTTCTATTCATGCCCGTAAGGTTCTTTTACATGCCGTAAATCTACGACCGACGGCTTTACTTCCCCTCCGAAGGAAGTTGTGCTCCGGATTTTTATCACACTTAAAAATCCATCGACCTCGGTCGGGATCGAACCCGCAAACCTTGGGTCCAGCACGCTAACCACTAGTCCACCGAGGTCGACAGTAGAGTTAAGATACAAATGTTAAAAAGGTTAAGAGGTTAAAAATCATATTACAGAATGTGTATCGTAATAGTTGTTATTTGATTCCAAACAAACATCTAATTCATCTTCGTTTTCAGGAATAAGTCCCTGAGTCTCCTGAGGTTTTTCGTATCAACGCGGATAAAAATTTTATTAATTTAAAATTTTGTGATATTTCCTTTAAAAGTACGAAAAATAATGTGCAGATATCGTCCTGTTTTTGCCGTTCGTGTTTGTCCCAGCAAGCTAGCGGCCGTAGACCCACGCCTTAGACCGCACGGCACTGGGATTGGCCATAGGTCTTTAAAAAAACTATTACTGGGGTACTTATGAGATTTCTTATCCAGGCCATGTGAAAAAGTTATCGACTTCTGAAATATTTTTATTTTGTTGATCTCATATCAAACCATTTTCTTAGTTTTCAACACTTCTATATACTTCGCCAACTAAATCGCTACTTTGTCGTTCTGTGTGAAAATCTTTGAGGTACTGGTTACTTTGAGATACTGGTTACTTTGAGGTACTGGTTACATTGAGGTACTGGTTACTTTGAGTACGTATTGGGTACCGGTTACTTTGAGGTACTGGTTACTTTGATGTACTGGTTACTTTGATGTACTGGTTACTTTGAAGTACTGGTTACTTTGAGGTACTGGTTACTTTGAGGTACTGGTTACTTTGAGGTACTGGTTACTTTGAGGTACTGGTTGCTTCCAGTTTAACCATTTATTTTTGTAAGCATGTGCGTTTAATCTCGTTAAGGTGTGCGATCCTTCTGTAATGTTCCGTATGCATTTATCTATGGTTAATGTCCTAATAAGTTTCAGTTCTATGTTTGCCATTCTATGTCTCTTATTGATTGCATTACTCCTGCGCATGCGTCAGTCATTACAATAGTGAAAAATTATTAAAGGAATATTTGAAGTTCTCACAGCACAGCGGTGTTGCTGAAGTTTCGAGAGACTTCGTGAACTCCTTGACCCTGAATGTGAAATGTGAAATGTGGAGAACCAAACGCCCAGCGACTCCGCTTATCACACCAGAAGATATGAATCGTCAATAGAAAATAGACTATCAATTCCCCCCCCCCCCCCAAAGAAAACTGCTTCCACATTCATATTTTAGCATTTTGTTGTTTGTGTGATATTTGTATACAAACTTCCATTACAATTAACTGTAGATATAATGAAGGATTAGTATGACATAGTTTTATTTACCATTGTTTTTAGTTATGCATATGTTCTGTGTGTCTGACTTGTAATGCCTTACCGATTGTCCGATATAGACACGTCTGAATTTTCCCATCTTCTGGAATGTACCGCCGCGGTGTCTTATTAAGTTCATTAATATTTGGTATCAGTACAGTACGCTCTGTGTCGCCATGTTTATATGTAATATAATTGTCGTATATTTGAATATTTTAATTTCTTCTAATATAAAACCCGTCATAAACAAAAGCTGTATTTTTTTTATTTTTTCCTATTATTATTGTCATTACTACCAGCCTATTCGTTATTGATGTATTTCTGTCTGTGTTTTTATAGTAACTTAGCGTTCTTTATTATTTTTGTTATTTGTCCTGTCTTAATGGTATATCATATAATGGGTATATTATGAAATACCATATTTAATGTTTGTAATTTCTCGACAACTTTGTGCATAGTTTCCACTGGACGTTCTTACGCTTTATATAATCTTTCACAAAAAAATGCTGAAATTTAAACATTTTACGTCGAATGTCAGAATTTCTGCTTTCAGTTTTAAATTAGAAAGGCTAACGTTGGAGGATTTAACGTCCTGTGTTCGCTAGGGAGACTTGTCGTTAGTCTGTAATTGTTTTAGGACTATTCTAGCAAGTTGATACACTGCGACACTTGTGTGTTCTACTGCTGGTATGAGGGACTTGGCGTTTTTTTTTATGTAACTTAATCTGAGCTGTCAGTACGGGTGCTTTGGGTTTGTTTGTATTAGCCTGCGTTTTCCCGCTGGGATGTACTAATTATGACTGTACAGCACTTGCGTATATTCCAGACGTTTTAAATTTTAAAGCCTAGTTTTTGCTTTATATAC
The DNA here is from genome assembly GCA_021186555.1 of Reticulitermes speratus. Lineage (NCBI taxonomy): Eukaryota > Metazoa > Arthropoda > Insecta > Blattodea > Rhinotermitidae > Reticulitermes > Reticulitermes speratus. The sequence continues at coordinate 4,005,867 of JAJKFL010000002.1, forward strand.
CACCAACTTTAACAACAAGAAATTCTACGAGTACTTTATGTCCAAACAGTAGATTTATATCTTTTGTATAGATCTCAGAAAATTATTATTATTATTATTATTTGTTTGTTTTGGTTGTGTTTGTTTCATTTGTGTCCTGTTCATTGTTTGTTGTTATTTGTGTTTTATGTTGTGCTGTTTGTGTAATTGGTCATCTGGCTGTTGACTCGGCACATTAATAAACTAGAATTGAATTGAATTGAATTGAATTGAATTATTGATGTTTCTTATCATGTTCTTCATTCCTAACTTGTTACTGTTTCTCGATGTCGTAATTACGTTTTCATACCATGAAATGTCAGTTCAAAGTTATTGCTGTTGCCATGACTGAATAATGATAGTTAGCCAAAGCTACTGGATGCACGTTGAAAAGAATAAACAGCTTTAATATTATATATATATATTGTGTGTGCGTGTGCGTATACAGGGCATACACAAAAGAATGGTGCGGTTTCAACAGTACTCACTGTTGAAACCGCACCATTCTTTTGTGTAAGCCCTGTATATGTGTGTGTTTGGTCGGACTTGACTAGCAGCGGGTATCGAAATATTCTGTTGAATATTACCCGCCAGACAGGGGGTGGTCCTCCAGCTTGGGGATTGGGCGAGGTGCTAACATTTCCTCACCTTAAAAAATTACCATGTTACGAAACACTATACAGAGCCTCGGACCTGGACTGATTCTTTGGTGCTCAGGATAGGGACAGGTGGCGGCTCTTGTGAGTGCGGTAATGAACCTTCGGGTTCCATAAAACGTGGTGAATTTCTTGATTAGTTGACGACCTGTTAGCTTCTCAAGAAGGACTGTGCTCCATGTTGTTAGTTAGTTAGTTATTACTCGCCAGACAGACACCCAAAAGCGATTTAGCAGTCTAGTGCGCCAAGTCTTCAACAGAATAGGAACATTCATGCCGAGACATACATCTAGATGAAACTGCAACACAGTATATAGAGCCGATCCCGGTTATAACGACATCAGTTTATACGTCACCTCGCCTATAGCGTTAGATATTCTGTAGTACCAGTTAATTTCTCATTGTTAACCATAAAATTATTTTGCTCGGTTATAACAACACTCGTTTGTAACGACACAAAATATGCAGTCCCTTTACTTACAGAACACTTATGACGTGTAACCGAGTCAATAATTTTTTATCTTGCTTAAATCCTTTTTTTATGTGTAGGACACTTTACTTACAGAACATTTTACTTACAGAACACTTTACTTACAGAACACTTTACTTACAGAACACTTTACTTACAGAACACTTTACTTATAGAACACTTTACTTACAGAACACTTTACTTACAGAACACTTTACTTACAGAACACTTTACTTACAGAACTCGTCTCGTATATTCAGCACTGGTCTACGTCCAAAGAAAGAGAAAATTGTTACGACATTATGCTGTTATTACGAATTCTTAAAGTAACACAAAAGTAATTTCGTAAAAGTGTTTAATCGAGCATGTGTGTGGAGTACATATTTTCACACTTGGGTTGTTTAATTTTTGACAGTTCATAATTACCCTCGCAGTCTATTACAGTCGCTAACTGCTCACTATAGTACTGAGACAACGGTGTAACTTACGAAGTATCACTGATGTTTATTTGGACATTCTACATTGTCACTGTTCGCCTTCCCACTGGACCCAAGGTTCGCGGGTTCGATCCCGGCCGAGGTCGATGGATTTTTAAGGGTGATAAAAATCCGTAGCACAGCTTACTTCGGAGGGGAAGTAAAGACGTCGGTCCCATGTCGTAGATTTACGGCATGTAAAAGAACCTTACGGGCATGAATTGAGATGTTTCGTAAGCAAAATTCAGCGGCCATTTCTCACCCAAGTCTCCTGATTGACTGCTAGATGGCTCTGGCAGTCATATCAGGATGAGTAGAACTTGTGCGGTCAGTGGACTGGTCACTCACTACAGAATGCACACCTCCAGACCAAGAAACCTCTGAAAGGAGGCCATATGCTTCGCAAGGAGCGACAGGAATAACTAACATTGTCACTGAGTATACAAATACGACGTTTCAAATCAAACTGCTTCCGACCTCAGGTGAAGTACAGTCTTAAGAATAAGTAACAATCTAAAAGGAAACAAAACCTACAAATTCATATATAAGAGACAACACAGTCCAAACCTCTAAATATAAAAATAATGTCTATAGTACTTAATCTGAAATTGTAATGAAATAATATGAAATTTTACAGTATTAATAATGAAAATTACAGGACCTGAACAAGGTTTGTATAATCACTAAGCTAATCAAAGCACCGACATGATATTGTGTCCTGGGTTACGAGGCTAGGGGTGAAGTAATCACAACTTACCCCAAACTCGAGCCAGAGCTGAATCCTTGCTTTGCCACAATGCTTTAGCAAGCTTGGACTAATGATTGGAAGGCAACAAACACCGACTAGTGACGCCGAGGGGGAAGCTATTTTTTACCCAAGCTCTGTGGGTCACTAAAGCGAGCTGCAACGTAGTCGAGTGACCACAGTGAACAATGCCGCAGGACGAGAGACAGCGCTGATTTATGGAACAGTTCACAGAAATGTTTTTTTTGTGTGCTTTTTAATTTGCACTAATCTGATTTCTGTTAGTTACGTTTATCATGACAACTTGCATAGTTAGGTTCATGCATCACTGCTTTCATGTTCCATCGATATAACCGAGGGGGTTACAACACTTGGATTATTTATCGATGCTAATTCAACTGCCTGTGTCGAAAAAAATATTATTATGCAACGTGAATAGTTAGGGTGCTGAAGAGAGCCGATCGTGACCTATTTGAAGATATGTCCCGATATTCCGCGGGAAATGCTAAGGAAGCAGGCGAAATGCTTCGGCCACGAAAACGGATGTTGCTTAAAACATTTCGGGTTGTTGCCCGGCGTCAATTTTTGGTGTATGACCAACGTTTCGGGATCACTTCTTTGTCCCATCTTCAGGGTCTTAGGTAAAAAGGATGCCAGCAGGTAAGGAAAATGTGTTTATATAGGAGTAGGGTCCAATGGTATTATTGAATGGACGAGTCAATCAGGAAGAAGGGGAGATGTGTGTGTTTGATCAGTTCTGACAGGGACTGGGAGGGGGAAAATGTGTAAGCAGTGGTGGGGCTATATATACACTATATATATATATATATATGTCGATGGCTGTAGCCACGGAGGAAAAAATTCACAAGCGGAAGGAAGGGAGCCAAAACTCTAAGAACCGTTACCAAGTACTATCACTGGGTGTGATTGAGTGGCAGAGAAGGAGAGTTGCTGTTTTCTTGCAGGAGTCGTATGATGGGTTTCCATGCTCCGCTAAGTATCAATCCATCTTTCCTGTTGATATTATTAGGGCGCAGGTTCAAAAATTAACGCCGGGCAACAACCCAAAAATTTTAAGCAACATTTACGACCAGGCGGAAGCCTTCAATTACATAAACCCTTCCGATATTTGCACGAAAGTGGCTCATTGCAATACAATGTACAGACTTACCGCTATACCAGGCTTGTTCCTTGCGAAGTATTACAACATAGGACATGTGTTTGGTTTAAATCTAGACGTGAGAGTGGCTGTCTAACTCCAGTTCTTCCTCAGTTTTGTAGAAGAAATCTGGAGATACGATCGGTGTCAAAATATTTCATAACCGATCCTTCACAAATCTCTTTCTGCTTACGTGTTATAGTGACGTCATATTGCTGATTCCTACCTGAAATTCTGTACTTCGAAATAGAATTAGTCAATAGTTTTGTCTTCTTCACCAATTGGAATACGTCTTCCTTCTTCTCATGATTCTGTCCTTTAATAGTACGCAATCCACGGTAGTTTGGTCTTCTTACTGGGCATAACACCCTGAGAAGAAATCTCTACATAATGGGGTTGATTGACAGTCTGTTGTGTAGGAGGTGCGAGGCAGAGGAGGAGACTCAGCTGATGTTTTGTGTGAGTGAGAAGCTTTGACAACACACAGACATACCTGTCTGGGTTCCTTCTTTTTGGACCCTGAGGATGTCAGAGAACTATGTCTGTGGGCAATCTGGAACTTTATTAAAGGGACAGGGCTTCCCCATGATTTGGTTTTCAGCTTAAGGGACACAAAGTATCTGCCAAAGGCCTACATGCACCGGTATCGAACAGGGCTCTATCGATTATTATTCAAGTACGTACCTTGCCTGTCTTGTTATTTGGTCCTTGGCTTAGCAATACCTCCACAGCCAAGCTTAATAAAGCAGCAATTGTAGCACTGTTTCTACGAATTTTAGAAAATCTAACACTTTATGCGACTTAGCGTAAATTTTACCACTTCTTAGAATAAGAGAGTCCGGCTCAATAAAGTATTTAGCTCAGTATAAGCTTACTGTACGAAATGTTAAAGAGGTTTATTTGCCATGTTTAATCGTAGCGATAAGAAATAGGCGTTTCTAGAGGATTAATATAGTTGTTTTGTCTAAGGTATTATTTAGCAAGGGCTTTTTTGAGAAGGGCCCCGCAGCAGATGCTACGGACGCACCGCAGCCTTGAGACTTATTGTGAAACCCTGTGATGAAGATGATTAATTTTTTTCGTTTTTCCTTTTAATGTAAAACCGGTGGAAAGAAATTGACAGGGGAAAACCGAAGTCCTCGGAGAAAAATCTGTACCAGTGCCATTTTGTCCACCACAAATCCCACATGGACTGACCCGGGCCTCCGCGGTGAGAGGCCGGCGACTATCCGCGTGAGCCATGGCACGGCTCTAACAAGTGCTTAGAAGAAATTCGAAATCAAATGTTATATAAATGTCATAGGTCACAGAACCGCTTAACTTTTGTAATTGGCTACTAGCAATTTGAACTTATCACTTCCCAAAACAAAACACGCACGTATCCGTTCGTAACCACAACTTCAGGACCGCAAAGTTCTAAATAATATTTACAAAAACGTATCAGAAAATCAATGAAGCAAGCTACAAAACTGCCACAATATTTCTTGTCCTCACCTAACGAAATTCCATGTATTGCACGTCTCTTTCAAAAGTCTTGCAAACTAACATTCGAAAGATGTTATATCCTTAAAAATTAACAGGGCCTTTTTTTTGCAGATTCCAAGCCAAAATTAATTAAATTTTGATTAAAACTATGTGGGTGGTACAGAGACCTGTTACACAGCAAACTATTTAAACGTGCGGTTTGGGCCTCTAGCTAAAGCGAAATACCTCTGCCGTTGAAACGGAACACAAAACAATACACAAAAAAGAGGGTCAATATTCACCCCGCTTGCGACTCTCGTGCCAAACTCAGCTGGCTGCAGCGTGCATCCTTGAATGACACAAGCAGTGAGATAGCCAAAATAAATATATGAGTTAGATTAAATTAGATTAATTCCTTTAAAATATCTCTCCCGAGTTTTCCCGAGCTGAAGTCCTTTTCTAGAAAAAAAAATACGAAGTAATGGGATCATTACGCTGTATTATTTTAAATTTTTGAATTACACTATGTAACACGATTTTTGTTCCTGGGTAGTAAGTGTTATTTTCTGATTTCTTATATCTAAAAAGTATAGAAAATGGCTATTATTCCTCTCAAACTTTGCTTTTGTGACCAGGACAGTGATATTTTGAAATTCACCTATAATGAGAAAACGGGCGAATTTGCGTCTTTTCCTTCACATCAAGTCAGAAATAAAGCAACATATGAATAAAAAAAAACAGTCAAATAATTATTTGACTGTTTTTTTAAAGAAATTTTCATTGATAATTTTAATACTGGTGTCCATCCTATTTTCATAATTCCTATTTCGTTATAATTCTTTATATTTCTGCAACAAGGAATAACAGCAACTTGATAGATGTATGATTCGTGAATTGTCAAAATAATGCCTCCCAATGTCACAACGTTAAGCTGTGAAGCCTCTTGTAGCAGGCCTAGATATGCAAATTAGCTACGCCTTTGCTAATAATTTTTTTTTGTATAACGAAGTAACCGACTAAGTAACTCCATGGAGCTGAGACTCCTTGAGAAGCTAGTAATTCTTCAGCTAGTCTCGAAATTTCCTACATTTTATGGGATACGAAAGTTCATTACCGCTTTCACAAAAGCCCGCGCTACTTGTCCCTACACTAAGACACGTCAAGCGAATTGTTATTGTTAAACGTGACATAATAACACAGTTTGGTAACAGTGAAATTCCGTACAAACAAGTGTAGGATTTTTTGCACGGAATTCCATCTATGTACTCATAAACCGTGAGCGTAGTTTGACTACTTTGCCCTTGTAACTGTTCAGTTTCCTGTTAAGAAACGTAAAGATTCAGACATCGACACTGTCGTATTTTGAACGTATTCCCTCCAATCTAACACAAAATTTCAATCATTATCTTCGGCTCGTAAAAATATTTTTGATACCTCTGGTAAAACGCGGGTGTTTTGAGACGGGAATTTTCGGTCGGCGGTATCAATTCGCTGTCGGTGATCACTGCATTTCGCAATAAATCACTAAAAAAACTGTACAATATAAATATCGTCACTTGTTTTCGTAGGGACGATGCTTGTCAATAATCCTGGATACTGCAGGTTATGGGCGTGAAGTTACTTCAATTGGATCATAGATGGCTCTAGTGAAGCTTTCTAGTGACCACAGTGATTAATCTTAGTGTTCTTTAAAAAGGCGTGGAATTTCTTAAAAAACTGTGCGAATATAAACTTTCCAAAAAAAATCTTAACACATGGAAATAATTAAATTATATCCAAAAATATTATGGATAAGTGCATTTGTATTTGGTTTGCATTTATTTCTTGGATACTGAGTGACTACTATGTCATCCACGTTTTCAAATTCAAATAAAAATTGTTAATTATTGTAACGCTAAAATTGAACGGACTTTTAATTTGGAATTTACGATTCATGAGACAATATATCGCATTTCTTTCACAACAAAACACGTACGATCTGCAACTTTTTGTGATAAACGCCTCTAAGAAGACTCTCTGGATAATCAAACAGTAAAAATAAAAAGTAGCTTTGCTCTCAGAACACAGAATTATTTTCCAATGGACGAAAAAAAAAAGCAAAAACAATTGAAAAGTAATTCCGATATACAATATGGCAGCGACTGGAGGATTTCAATTGCTCGAATTCTGTAACATTAATAATTCGTGTCAAATTTGCTTACAATCCCAGAATGTACATTTTGACGGAAGATTTATTTGATAGAAATAGAAACAGTTATTGCAAACGACTGCATGAAATGTGATATTGTATACGAGTTAAAAAGTTTTGTAATGATAACACACTGCTGAATTTTAAGCGCTATATTTAAATTCAAAACAACAATTGATTTTCTTTCATTTACATTCGTTTCACAGCAGGGAGAGCTTCTCATGAATTAAGCAGAATATCGTAGCTGTTTCTCTAGAAATGTAAAAATGAGCGAATGTTAAAATTTAATTCAGTACTTCCAAAAACTTTTTAAATAGAGTTTGGAATTGCATTGTTCATCGGAAAGAGAAATTAAATTTATTTCTCTCTTACAACTGTTAATCAAAATCATTTAACAATCACAGTGAAACCATTTCTTATAGAGATACAATAACACCACTGAAAATGTGGAAATAGTTTAAGATTGTTTTATGATGTGTATTTATTTCTGTCTTAAATCAATTATAAGCATTCTTATTGTCACGTGTTTTTCACACAAAAAAATAATTGTGAATAATAATTTACTTTCTCATACCCACGACATGTTTCGGCACTCTCATACAATCCTTAAGTGAAGTCTCAGTTGCTCTGTCACAAACTATACAGGATTTTCAGAAAAATTGACAATAAGTTTATACTGATTTTGATGTACACGTGGCAGATGATACACATCTGATCACCTGCTCACCATTGATATTTGAGAATTTCACCCACCGTGACACTAGGTCTTGTACCCCGGAATAGCAGAAAGTGGCGTCTAGTGTCTGAAGGCAGGAAGTGACAGCTCGTTTCACGTCGGTGTCTGTTGCAAATCGCTTGCAGCCCAGGTACGTCTTAAGGGGACCAAAGAGATAAAAATCACTGATCACGAGAAGGTGACTCTAGGGAGGGTAATCTGTAACTTTCAAAACATAAGGTCACAAGTGTGTTTTGCAAAATTCGTTCCATAAAACTTTTCCAATGTAATTACTAGATCATACTTAACAGTCGTGTCAGTTCCAAAATTATTTGCTTTTATAAAATTATATTTAAAGTGATTGATTATAATGGGTAGTTTTATTGTGTATTAAATTTAAAAATTTTTTTTCTTTAATTTATTTCCCTGAAGATGGAAGCATTACCATCCCTCGAAACGTCAAAACGTACTCAATGACACAGTGACAAATCCCAGAGAACTTAATCTTCAGCAGCTCCGCTGTAATGAAATCGAATATCGCTAATAAAATCGAACTCTTACAATGTCACTGAAGTGACTGAATAATTTGTGTGTTATAAACGAGTGTCGTTATAACCGAGGAGTATAATGTTATGGTTAACAGTGAGGAATTAATTGGTAATACAGAATATCTGACGCTAAAAGCGAGTTAGCGCATAAACCGATGTCGTTATAACCGGGTTCGACTGTATTTTGTTATCAACTTGACTGTAGTTGTGGCTTAGATGGATTGTAGAATCTTCATAGCAAATTCCTGCTAAGCGCATGTACTGGAAGGGACTCAAAACAAAACCTTTCTTCTATTCTGTTTGAAGTGCATTCATCTTCACACTGAAGGCAAGAGTTTCTCGCTGAGCTTAATACCGGATTTGTGAGATCGACAGCAATCTCGCCTTTGTCTCCAAGGTAACGACCTCTCATAGGCCTGGTGACACATGTTCACATCCTAAGCGGTCAAAAGATTAGCATCTCACCCCAAGAATTTTGCGTGGTAAGGGTCAACTGTGTAATGTTGTGTGCGTCGTCAAAATCTGATTCTTGGGCAGCGAGAAACACTGAGGTCAATTGGAAGGGGCGAATGGTTCAATTAGCAATTACAGAAAATTTTACTTCAGATAAGGCGCTCACGAGTTTGTAAAACCTTTACTGCGGAGGTTTAAAACAATATTTAAATTATTTTTTCTTATTAAAGGGCCCCGCAGCAGATGCTACGTACGCACCGCAGCCTTAAGGCTTATTGTGCAACCCTGTGAAGATGATGAAGTTTTTTCTGCTTTCCATTTTAATGGAGCACCGGTGGAAGAAATTGACAGGGAAAAACCGAAGTACTTGGAGAAAAACCTGTCCTAGTGCCACTTTCTCCACCACAAATCCCACATGGACCGACCCGGGATTGAGAGGTCGGCGACTAACCGCCTGAGCCATGGCACGGCCAAAATCTTAGTTAGAAACCGTAGCTACTTCAACACACATTATTTTTTTTGTGTGTTTGTGGTGAAGGGCCCCGCAGCAGAAGCAACGGACGCACCCAGCCTGAAGGCTTTTTGTGCAACCCTGTGATAAAATGAAGAGAAAAATAATTAGTTTTTTCGTTTTTCCTTGTAATGGAGCACCGGTCGAATGAAATTGACGGGGAAAACTGAAGTACTCGGAGAAAAACCTGCCCTAGTGTCACTTTGTCTACCACAAATCCCACATGGACTGACCCCCAGGATCGAACCCGGGCCTCCGCGGTGAGAGGCCGACGACTGACCGCCTGAGCCATGACACGGCCATCGTACGTTTTACCTGCAGACAAGAAGTGTGCAAATATGAAGGTTGTGCGAGAGATTTGGCCCTGAAGATGAACGCGACATCGACATCGACATCCACTCAAACAACACAGAGGCACGTCGCAGAAAATCTGAATCTTCAGTAACGTTTCTGCGAGAAACTCAAATCTCGCACAGAATTGCCTTCGTTAGACTTCACATTGCTGTCTGTGCCAAGACACTTGCTAGTCTTTTGAAACACTTTGCGTTCCCCGAATTGAGCCCTTTAATTCAATCCTCATATCCTGCAGAACAATGTATATAAATGTACACTAACTGACTGACTCCATGGAGCAGAGGTCTTTCTGAGAAGCTAACAAGGTCCTTAGCTGGTTAAAAAATTCCACCAGCATTTTATGGAAATCGAATGTTCATTACTGCCTTCACAAGGGCCCACCAACTCTCCATATCCTGTTCCACAGCAATCCAATCTATGTCCCCAACCCACATCTTGAATATCCTTTTTAATATTATCCTCTCATCTATTCCTACGTCTTCCAAGTGTTTTCTTACCTTCAGGTTTCCTTATCAGAACCCTATATGCATATCGCCTTCCCCCGAATTTTATTCTTCTTTATTTTATTACCGGAAAAATATTTGGTGAGGGGTACAGATCATTAAGCTCCTCGTTATGTAGTCTTCTCCACTCCCCTGTTACCTCGTACCTCTTAGACCCAAATATCCCCCTCAGCACCCTATTCTCGAACACCCTCAGCCTATGTTCCTCCCTCAGTGTTGAAGACCAAGTTTCACACCCATACAAAACAACAGGCACAATTATATTTCTGTACATCTTAATGTTTGTATTTTTGGACAGAAACTGTAAGACAGAAGATTCTGCACCGAATGATAACAAGCATTCAATGACTTCAATCTGCTCTTAATTTCTTCCTGAATGGAATTTTGATTTGTTAGGGTTGTTCCCAGATATCTAAAATGTCCCACCATTTCAAATGATTTATTGCCTTTCTTTATGTTGTGATTTTGTCCTGCATTATGCTCACGAGACATAAAAAACACTTAGTTTTCTCAGCATTTACTTCTAAACTAATCTCTTTACATCTCTTTACTGCCTACAAACAAAGCTATAGTGTTTTTTTCTTTATAGTTGATTCATATTCGTTCACTTATCTATCACTGACGATATATAATTTTAGCAATTTAAAGAAAATTGTAACTTCCCAGAGATTTTAATTTCAGGCTTCCGCCGCGATGTTGATGTAATCTGTGGTCTTTTGGGTGATTACACGGCGTCGTGAGGTAATTATTTACCGACGTTTCGGGACTACGTGTCGGTCCCATCTTCACGGGTCGAGATTTCTAGAAGGAAAGAAAGCCGTTGACAAGGAAACTTGGCAGCGTAGCGGGGATAGGGAAACGTGCGATGTGACAAGCCAATAGAATGAGAGGGTGGGGGGGGGGGGTTTGGATGCAAGGTCACAATATGCTCAGAGATTTATTAACCACGGTTAATTCGTTTTTATTCTTAAAGTGTTGTTACGTGTTGCTACCTGTCTCGTTCCTGCTATGGTCAGCACGATAGAAAATAATTACGTATTATACACGTGTCTATTACGTATTATACACGTGTCTATTACATATTATACACGTGTCTATTACGTATTATGCACGTGTCTATTACATATTATACACGTGTCTATTACGTATTATACACGTGTCTATTACGTATTATACACGTGTCTATTACGTATTATACACGTGTCTATTACAACAGGGGGTTATTTAATATTGACAATAATAACCGTGTTACGATAATAGTTCAAGGTCACGCAATATGGTGAGGCTGTTCTGCATAAATCAGGCAGATATTACCTTTAAATTAAGAAGTTTCTGAAATGTGGGATTGAGAAAATATATTTTAAGATTAACAGCACAACTATAGAGGCGTAGCAATAAAATAACAACAAGTGGTTAAATTTACATACGAAATTTTTAATTTAAATGCATAACGTCGGTACTAATAACGAAGACAAAAGGAAGGCTGAACACTGGCGTCCGATCTACAGAGAGACGTAGCCGTCGGCAGTCGCCCTCTGGTTCTTTACGTAGCACTAATCAATAAATTTCTGTTGTTGCTGAAACGACCATTTCAGCAGTTCTGTATCTTCATCTTCTTTTCTCTTCTTCTTCCAGATCACCAACATTTATTTTTCCTCATTTCCCCTTTTCATTCTTGAATCCTCATCCTAGGTTTTGTCCCAGTTCCTTTGAACTCCTTCCAAAGCAATAAGGTCCCTTGGCCATTTGTTGGCCTCCTCCATACAACTGGCATCAAACGAGTACAATTCTTCATAGCACTTTTGCTAAAAATTTGTCAAAGAATAGAAGTAAAGAGATAAAAAGAGAAGACAGCGAAACTTTGTTTTTATTTTCCGTTTCTCAGTGCTTCTTTTAAAGAAATATTACAGAGAAAGAAAATTTAATAGATTTTCTTGTTAATACAGACATACCGTGTGAGATTTCAGATTTGCTTTATGGTTTGTGTAGTAATTGTGTAAAAATGTACAATCCGCAGCCTACCACTTTACCGTCTATATTATTGCTTCTGTTTTATAAAATTATATTGTTATTAAAACAAACTGCTAGTTTTCGTATCAATTAATATATGACTCACGAACTGGACCACAAATCACACACAAACACATCCACTCTTCACTGTTTACAAACCAACGAAATGCACTACACTTTCACTTTTTATTATCTATTAATCATCCCCTACATATGTTTCGGTCTTATATAAGGCCATCTTCAGGGGTTCATAAACTACGTTCATTTTACATCCAATATTTGTCTGCTATCATAATTAGTCCAATTTCTTTGTATATAGATTACAATTCCTTCCAATGTCTGTATTTGAAGTATATATAAATAAAAATCACAGAATATGAAATATCCTTAAACAAGATGGCCTTATAAGGACCGAAACATATGTAGGGGTTGATGAATAAATAATAAAAGTGAAATAATAAATTTATAACCAACTGATACACAATTGAACCCCTTTTATTGTAGCGTCTATATTATTATACGTCTATATTATTATACGTCTATATTATTATACGTCTTATTATTATACGTCTATATTATTATACGTCTATATTATATACGTCTATATTATTTTACGTCTATATTATTATACGCCCCTACATATATTTCGGACCTCAGTCCATCCTCAGGGGGTCTCGTTCGTAAAAAGCCACTAAATCAAAATACATATTGTCATGGGAATATACAGCACTTATGTACAGTGTTTTAATAATTTTACCATTATAATTAAGACAATTTTACAACAACAGTGGTACATAAGTGCTGTATATTCCCATGGCAATATGTATTTTGATTTAGTGGCTTTTTACGAACGAGACCCCCTGAGGATGGACTGAGGTCCGAAACATATGTAGGGGCGTATAATAATATAGACGTATAATAATATAGACGTATAATAATATAGACGTATAATAATATAGACGTATAATAAATATAGACGTATAATAATATAGACGTATAATAATATAGACGTAAAAATAATTAGACGTATAATAATATAGACGTATAATAATATAGACATATAATAATATAGACGTATAATAATATAGACGTATAATAATATAGACGTATAATAATATAGACGTATAATAATATAGACGTATAATAATATAGACGTATAATAATATAGACTTATAATAATATAGACGTATAATAATATAGACGTATAATAATATAGACGTATAATAATATAGACGTATAATAATATAGACGTATAATAATATAGACGTATAATAATATAGACGCTACAATAAAAGTGGTTCAATTGTGTATCAGTTGGTTATACATTTATTAATTCATAAAGATGCACGGTGATTCTAATATGAATAATAAAAGTGAAAGTTTAGTGCATTTTGTTGGTTTGTAAACAGTGAACTGTAAAGAATGCACGGCTAGACTAATATATAACATCCACTCTTGTTTTATTTATAAAAAGTAAATATATATATATACTACATACGTCCGGTTTTCTTTTGTTATCTATTTCGCTTTCTGTTTTTGGTTTAATGTTAGGCCTTACGTAATTGTCCCAGACTTTGTAATGTGAAATTAATTCAAAGAATTTCAATGTTCTTTGTATTTCACATATTGCGCGTTATATCTATTACATTAGTGTCAATTTTGTCTCTAACTATTTTCTTCTTCACTGACATGTACCAGTAACAAGAACACACACTTCAATTTTAACTGAAGTTTCTGTCTTCTCATTCTTCTGCCACTGAGATTGTGCTCTGTCGTTACGTCAAGATGACGTCACTAAACGTGTCGCTAAATTGTACACCTTTTTTCTGACATGTTCACAAGAGAACATTTCTCTGACACATTTAACAATGTGCCCTGTCTCTTGACATATAGAATTGTGATACTATTTTTTAACCTCACATAAAAGTGACATCTTATTCGAAATTACACCTCCCTGAATTTGGTCCTTTGTTTGTTAGTTAACGTTTATTCCCTTTAAATCACCAAGGCTACAGGCGAGCAAGAGAGGATTCGTGGTTCGATTCCCAACAGGACTAAGAGAGCCGGATTCCCCGGAGTAAATCTGTTGCGTGTGTAGGTGACCACTTACCGTCAGCTAATTGCGAGGTTAAAAATGAGTGGACCTCTACGCCCATGCCTCTTTTGTCTTAGTGACGCCTACAAGAACGACTTTGCTTATACCGTCTTTCAAATTTACGTCTATGGCCAAGTTATATATGTTAACAATGCAAACACATCAGACTACATGCGCCATTTTTATGTGCCTGTGTTTTTATGTTATTTTTTATATATTCTTTAAATTGTTTTCAGCGTTGTTTATTGTAGTATTGTACCCACTTGGGCCGATGATTGAGCCGACAGGAAGCGAGCATTTGACGGTACAGGGGAGAGTGCGGAACGTTGCGCGCGTGACGCAGATTTTATGTTGCGCGTCATGTTGGGGGACATTTGTCCCGTATTGCATAAAACACTGTATAGAACGTGTGTAGGTGTAAGTATTGACTTCTTCTGTGGTGTGCGTACTGTGTTGAACGTAGACCTGCATGAAACGGAAAAAATAATCAGATTCCTGTGATATTAGTATTACGAAATGTTTGTTAAGCGACACTTGTATTGACCGTAATTTAATAAAACTGTATAGAACGAGTGTAGTTTTGAGGATTGACTACTTGTCTTGTGTGATGAACGGAGACCTGCGTGAAACGGAAACATAATGAAAAACCTTTTAATTATGTTATATGAAATGGATTTT
Organism: Reticulitermes speratus; assembly: GCA_021186555.1. NCBI lineage: Eukaryota > Metazoa > Arthropoda > Insecta > Blattodea > Rhinotermitidae > Reticulitermes > Reticulitermes speratus. Next base: position 4,020,909 of record JAJKFL010000002.1, read on the forward strand.
AAGCGTACATTTTATCTTAATTAAATTTAATACTGTGAAATTCAGAAAGTTGCTTATTTAAGAGGTGGATTAAATTCAAACCTTGAGCACAATCACATATTGATGTGTGTGAAATTGATATAATGCTGAGATCTGCGCTCTTCTGGGGTATTACGCAGCGTTGAATGGTAATCCTTTACCGACGTTTCGGGACAACGTATCGGTCCCACATTTAATCTTCAAGAAGTACAAGAAGAGTCATTTTTTCTTTTTCGACTTCTTGAACCTTGAAGGTGGGACCGAAACGTTGTACCGAAACGTCTGTAAAGGATTACCATTCAACTCTGCGTAACACCGCAGAAGAGCGCAGATCTCATCAACATCGCGGCGGAAGCCTGACATTATTGATATAATGCTGAGATCTGCGCTCTTCTGGGGTATTACGCAGCGTTGAATGGTAATCCTTTACCGACGTTTCGGGACAACGTATCGGTCCCACATTTAAAGTTCAAGAAGTCCAAAAAGAGTCCTTTTTTCTTCTTCGACTTCTTGACCCTTGAAGGTGGAACCGATACGTTGAACCGAAACGTCTGTAAAGGATTATCACACGACGCTGCGTAACACCCCAGAAGAGCGCAGATCTCATTAACATCGCGGCGGAAGCCTGAAATTATTGATATAATGCTGAGATCTGCGTTCTTCTGGGGTATTACGCAGCGTTGAATGGTAATCCTTTACCGACGTTTCGGGACAACGTATCGGTCCCACATTTAAAGTTCAAGAAGTTCAAAAAGAGTCCTTTTTTCTTCTTCGACTTCTTGACCCTTGAAGGTGGAACCGATACGTTGAACCGAAACGTCTGTAAAGGATTATCACACGACGCTGCGTAACACCCCAGAAGAGCGCAGATCTCATTAACATAGCGGCGGAAGCCTGAAATTATTTATATAATGCTGCTGACCGTTTGAAGAGTTTGTTGTCCAGTTAGCATTTGGTGCAAATTGAATTAAATAAAGTTCTAACACGGCAAAGCAACTTAACAAGAGAGTGTCAAGCATCGTAGACGCTGCACTGAAGTAGACTACAGTTACTTCAGTGACAAATCGCTTTTCTTCAGTAAATTCTGGTGACAGGAACAAGCATTAAACTGAATTATAAATGATGGAGTATTTCAAGTGTAACCCGCCGTTGGCCTTTAATCTCTACTCAATTTTTTTATACGTCGACACGTGTGCGCTCCTGAAGTTCTGAAGTCTGCATTTGCAACTGATAAGGGGTTAAAGTTTGAGAGCTTCTCTCTGGTCAATGCTATAGAAACTGTGAACAAGGAAAATGCGTTGCGTTAAGAATTAACACTTATCTAATTAGACATACAAGTCATTAAGTCTAATTAAAGAAAAGGTAAAGTCACCCTAGAACAGGCCATGAAGGCTCAGAGGGGGATTAGAGGTATAGCTCTACTCTTTCTTTAACCCTGGCACTAGATGAGGGTAGGTGGTCAACGCCACGTCCCCGGCCGCTTTATCCCCGGGAATGACCCGGTACCCATTTTACAGGAGGCTGGGTAGGCCCCAGGGCCGGTCTGGACGGGTGCTGAAAATCTCGCCCCCCACCGGGATTCGATCCCTGGACTGTCCAGCTCTTAGCGAGTCGCTATACCGGCTGAGCTATCGCGGCCCACAAGTCAAATTAAAATTTATTTTAATTTATGAAATTCAGCCGGTATTATTTAGTAATATTTCAGTCGATATATAAAAGCAGGCTAAAGGATCTGAATGTTTCAAAAACAGGTTGGACAAGACACTGTCACGAAAAGACAGATTTTTACTTCTTCCTGAACCCCAGTTATTCCATTTTCAGAACCATATACCCAATCTGCATTCCTCTTTATCAGTTTGCTCAAAGTTTTGAACTGTGCGTTTAAGAGGGCAATTGAAATGAACAATTTATAAGCTCAAAAAAAATTGAGACCTTACTGTGTGCAGCTGCAGGCATAGAAAGTCGTTAGCATGGGTTGGCAACATGTACTGTGTATAGTACATGTATTTCCGGCAATATTATGAAATATCTTTGCTTGGGGCATCCTGTCTGGATGAATTTACAAAATGTGTGCGGATTATAGGCGATAATCACAACTAATTTTTTAGTATGTACTATGGTTTTAACGAGACATGTTTCGGCACATACACGAGAAGCCGTCAACAGGCGACAGTTATAATATGGACTTTACGAAATGCAGTAGACCTGTGCATTCATTTGGAGGACGTCAGGGCTCGGTACTCCCTGACTCATTGCCACCAACAGTGCTTAATGTGAGAGGGTGGAAGTCAAGAAGTCCTAAACCAATAAGGCACACTTTTGAAGTGATAATCGCACTAGTAACTGTCAAATAAAGCAACCAACGCGGTACACATATCCTTGGATCGCGAATATATTTATTATTTAAGTTATGCTACATGTTTCAGCCCTCTTAGCGATCTTCATGGATATCATTTTGACTGTTTAAAGACGTAACGTGTCTGTCTCATATAAGAACTCAGTGCGTACCGCGCTGTAAACACTTTCCACTTCGGTTATGAAAAATCGATCTGTTAGTATTGTTTAAGGCCGAAGTTTATGTTTTTTTTTTGAGATCCATACACAAAATACAATTTTTGAATCTTAAACCTGCTGGTGCGTAAAGTAACCGCTAGGATTTAAGAAGTTAATCGTCAGTTTTACAAAATTAGCACCTACATTCATACTTCAGAAGTCTGTATGTCTGTTGAAGAATATGAAATATTAAGCGTGAAAAACTATTGTAAAAATGCATAATTGCTTACTGACACGTAAATACAGACCTAAAATTCCACTATTTCCGAGACTGTCTTCATTTATTGCGTTCTCAGTCCGGATGCACAGTCGTGTGAGGATATGCAAATATTACTGAAATTTCGTCACTATATTTCTGAAGGAGGGGGCAACAGTTTGTTAAAAAGGATTGATTTTATTATCTTATCTTGTAATGAACCGTGATAGAATTTTCCCATTCCTACCTCGATACTAATATTAATTCCTTGTACTAAAAACCAACGAACCGGTGAAAAGGACAATAATTTAATTAGTACTTACATTTCTTCTTCTTCTATGGCATTAAGGTCCTTTAATTTTGACCTTAGCCTCTCTTTTATCTTGGGCTTCTGAACGATTAAATGTTTTACAGGAAGGGGTTGTTATCCCCTTGCCTAACCACCTGGTGGACCGGGTTTTATAAGAGTTTCCTTCTCCAGTATCTCCGTATTTATGTCCCCCAGAGGCAGGGTGGCCCAGTTATACCCCAGGCACTGGGCCCCTATTTTAGTCGCCTTTACGACACGCATGGGGTAAGTTGGGGCTATTCTAATTCCCGGCCACCACACGGGAAGGTACTTACATTTAGCGATATGAATTATGACGAATGTGCGATACACAATAAATACGAGCCTTGTGACTAAGGTCCACCCTCGATTATAGTCGCACGGTTTGTGACTTGTTTTAAAATGCGTCATCAGCCGGTCCGTTTTCGGAAAACAGGACGTAATGTCTACGTTCTGGAGTGTTACGTCATGCAAAATACGTTCAAACACGCTAGTGCATTAGTAGACCAGCGCGAAGCATGTTTCATATGATCAAAAGAGAGGCTATGTACTTTGGAACAGCCACACTGCGTCGCTAGTTCAGTTCCTTTGGTTATGTCTGTCTGTGTGTGTGTGCGTCTTGACGCGTGACAGCTCGCCGTATGCTCGTGTGTCCTTTTTATTTGTTGAGGAAGAAATTCTTATATATTAGGAGAGAGATATATTTTTTGTATGGCTCGACAGCCCTATATGGGCCTGGGCCTCCTCGTTTCGTCGAGATTTCACGATCACACTCAGACACACCACAGTCGGTAGGACTCCTCTGGACGAGTGATCAGCCCCTCGCAGAGACCTCTACCTGACAACACACAACACTCACAACAGACAGACATCCATTCCCCCGGTGGGATTCAAACCCACGATCCTAGTAAGCGAGCGGTCGTAGACCCAAGCCTTAGACCGTGCGGCAACTGGGATCGGCAGGAGAGAGATATGTCTATAGAAAGTCGATCATTTTTCTGATTTAACAGGGCAATTAAAGTATAATAACTTCTCTATTAATATCCCAATTAAAAACACTTCAAGACATTATAAGTTTTTTCCTTCATTGATGTATTGAAATTTAATCCATTTTTACATGACGACCAAATAGCAAATTGTAAAGAACTTCTTGTACGATCATTCATCCATAATTTCATTAATCCTGCAGTCTGTCTTACGACAAGTCCATAACCTCTTCTAAAACGAGTTCTTTACAGAAAGCGATCTACTGCTTCCTCTTTCAATTTCCAGGATCCTCTCGTTTCCGTTAAGGTCATCCAGTATCTGCTTACGTCTTCTTCCTCATTTTCCCGTCACTTCTATTCTTTCCTCTATCTTTCCTTCAATAACGTGCTTTAGAAGGCAGTATGTAAATACATTTTGTCCTTTATTCTGTAATCACCGTGCATCACTTTATTCTGTAATCACCGTGCATCACTTAATTCTGTAATCACCGTGCATCACTTTATTCTGTAATCACCGTGAATCACTTAATTCTGTAATCACCGTGCATCACTTTATTCTGTAATCACCGTGCATCACTTAATTCTGTAATCACCGTGCATCACTTTATTCTGTAATCACCGTGCATCTTTTCACAGTCACTATTTACATACACCAACTGGATGCAACATTATATAAAAAACTGTATAGTTTTTTTAAAACATATTTTAAAAAAATACTACAGTATCAGACGCACACACAAACAGTACAGCCTACACCATAAAAAATACGACCCAATGAACAAGATAAACCAGTACCATGCATCAAATACAATACCTACGAAAACATTAACATATTATTTTACACGAATAACAAATAATGTCTGTGCATACCGAGCAGTGGAAAAGTGAAAAACCTTGCCTAAAAGTGAACCCAATGAAAAAGACGTTTTAACATATGCAGTTTTGACGACAATAAACCACTGAAGATGGCTCTATAAGAGCCGAAACATATGTCGGGTTTGAAAAAATTTTTAAATACGTTTTAAAAACTATACAGTTTTTTTTTAATAAAGTTGCACCCAGTTGGTGTATGTAAATAATGACATTTTGTCCCTTTTATCGTGTCCTTGAGCATGACCGATGTCACGGGAATATTTTCACGGACGACGCCTGCTTCCACAGGGAATTTAGATTCCGTTCTTCGCTTGCTGTTCGGCTTTACTTATTACGCACCAAAATTTCAAAAGCGCTCTAAATGTCTGGAGGATGTAGGCTTCCTATACGATAAAACTCTCATGCGCGGTGATGCTATGGAAATAGACACCCTGTATTACATAATATACTCCATAAGTATGGTAAATATTTAATTACGTAACTTAAGAATGAAAACAATTGGGATCTGTAGTCGGTTAGTTAGCTTGGTGATGTATTTGTGCCTGTAAGGTAATTTGATGAGCATTAGGGCTCCTTTGTTCTTTAATTTGCTGTGCTTCTAAAGCTTATGACTGCTGTTACTCTTCTGGTCTAGTAGAGACTCACTGCCTCTATCGCTAATGATTGTTAAGACGTATTAATGCTTAGGAAGAGCAGCTTAACAACAGTCCGTGTCTGTATTCTCCACTTTATAATAAGACGAAACCACGTGGCATTTTCCATAGTTGTTGAAGGCGCTTAAATTATGGAACTGACTGTGTGATTCAGACAATAACGATTATAAAGCAGCGGTTTCAAGCAAATATTTTGGTTTCTGCTTTTCCATAGAGACAATACAAAGGCAATTAGAGGTTAACAATTTAGTACAATTTCAACCTCATATTGTACACCATGAGGCCATCCTGTAACAAACAGTGGTTAGTGGGTTTATGAATGAGCACAACGCATTTGTCTGACCACGTGTTGCGTCTGAAATATCCTGCTGTCAGTTTAGTGTTTATATGATTTTAGTTGTGTTAATTTTCCCACAGAAAAATTATATATCTCTTGTGGCAAACTACTCTTCATTTTTAAATTTTTGGGCTCCGAAACTTTGCAATCATTAACCTATAGACATATTTCGGAAATACAATAATTAAGAGACGATTGGTATAATTATGGGAAAAGAGCTGATAAATTATTGCCACAAATTCTTAAACAATCACGTCGTAATCTCCGAAGAATTACTAAAGTAAATATAATTTATAAAGTAAAAACTTATATAAGAAATTTTAATACAGATATATGGGCTTTTGAAACACTAATTCCAAACAGAACCTGAGCTACTACGTGCATTTGAAGCTTTTGGAAAAGCTATTCTTCAGTACACCTAATTTACACAAGGAAACAGTGCATTTGCCCAAATTTTATTGTGTCTTCCTTTATGATGACATTTTAAGATTCTGTGTTTTAGAATGTTATAACATCAGCACAAAATGCGGTGGGTTAAAAAGACTGTAGCCTACAAATTGTTTTGGTATTACTTATGTCTTTAGATTTTTATAATTAAATTTGATGTGAAATTTCCTCTTCGAAAGTGATGTTGTAATGTGATAAGAAACCGTTAATTATCTTTACAGCGTAAGAAGTAACCTTTAATTTTATAACAGAAAATATATCAATAATTGGACTTGTTTGAAAATTATACAGGATAATTTCGAAGAGGGCCGATCCCAGTGGCCGAGCGGTCTAAGGCGTGGGTTTTCGGCCGCTCGCTTACTAGGATTGGGTTCGAATCCCACCGGGGGCATGGATGTCTGTTGTGAGTGTTGTGTGTTGTCAGGTATAGGTCTCTGCGTCGGGCTGATCACTCGTCTGGAGGAGTCCTACCGACTGTGGTGTGTCTCAAATGTGTGATCAAAAGAAACTCCAATCTCGACACTGAAACGGGAAAACCGGAGTAGTAGAAGAGGACGACAAAAAAAAATCGTATAGGAATATCTGGAATGAAGTTAAGCAGAAAGGGTTCTGATAATTAAATGTTACTGAAACATACTGCAGTTAAGTATAGCTTTGATGTAGGTGTGATGTTGGCGGGTACTCTACTGAATGTGGGGAGAAGTACTTGAGAAAATGAATGGCAAAATTTGTATTGATATTAAACATCAACTTATCAAGAATGCATGAATCTAGATGGGCCTATGCAGCGCCGATGTGGGACCCCAAGACAGGAAAGAGGAACGTGGGACGACCTAGAACCCGTTGGTCCGCCTTATTCACCGAAATAGTGGGCAGGCAGTGGACACGTGTGGCCAGGAATAGGACTGAATGGAGAAGACTTGAGAAGTCACTAAGAACAGTTCGGACACTATAATTATGTGAACTGTGCAAGTCTATGGCAAAATATCAGGCTAGAAGCAGATCATGCTAAAAAAGACTCTAGGTTTAAGTCAAACACTAATTGTAAAGAAAATTATGCAAGCTACTTTCTGTGGTCAGTCTCAGTCCCCAACTAGTTTTAACTCATGGCCACTTGTAATCCAGATCTGGTAGGATCACGTGTTAGTACCCAACAGCTTGTTAGGACTAGCTCACCTAGCGAGCACTCTCAGAGCTCACCCTGCACATAGCAGGAGGCCTTTGCCCTCATGGGATGTTATAGGCTTATTTTATTTTATTTTTATTTATTTTTATTGAACATCAGTAATTTAAAGGCCGTGAAAGTTTATGAATACTAAGTAAAAACACTTGCAAATACAGGACATACACAAAAGAATGGTGCGGTTTCAAGCATTTTAACCATTCAAACCGCACCATTCTTTTGTGTATGCACTGTACATTAGTTGTTGGAAACTTCGTTGAAAAATATTTGCGTTATATCAATAAATTCTTAACAGAGTTAGAACTGAAATTCATGTAAAGAAACTCACAATAAAAATAAGTAGAAGAAAATAATAAGCGTAAGTGCGTAACAGATAAATGACTCGCATAATGAGAGAACTGAAAATAAAAGGCTTTTATAATCAGTAGTAAATATTACCATATAAGTTTTAAAATGAAAACCCATAGGGACACAGAGGTAAAGCCAGTAAAGGATGAACAAGGTAAGGTTTCAATTTATATCTATTATTATTTTTAATGCACATTATAGTTGCTATTCTTACTGTCACGTTACGTTACGTTACGTTACGTTACGTTATTTGGCCTCGCTCATGTTTCGACAGGGTTTAGTTTATTTATAATTATATGTTTTAAAGAAGTAATTATATTAGGGTAAAATGTTCTGCGTATGTCTGTTATATAAAAAGGAATAAATAAGAATACATATCTTGAAATTGCATGTATTAATGGCCTCACAAATGGTCACAAATTCCTCCTCTGTTTCCAGATATAATTTCTCGAATATGTTTTGTTATTACGTTCTTAAGCCTGTAAGTCAATAAACAAAAAGAGAATTAAATTATTATTACTATTATTATTAGTTATTGGACTTTATTACGTAGTTACACTTATGATAGATACAAATTCCGAAGCCTAAATACTTCAAAACATAGCATCCATCGTAATTCCATGTTTAATTTAACCCAGATGTAATTTCAACAATGTAACAATTCGGTTCCTTCTGCCTTAGTTTCATATTATTATTTTATGGCACTTCAACAGCGACATTTCACAAAAATGCTAGTATTAGCTTACCCAAGGGAATCTCTCTCTCTCTCTCTTTGTCCGCATTCTACAGCTTTCAGAAAAACAGAAGTTAATTGTATTCTGTTTGCTAGGCTACGAAGTATCTATAGTAACATTATAGACATATTGAAAGTATAATTTAAATTGTACAGCAAAAATTAATACTTTATATGGAGGCTAGCTTAGACAGTGTAGTGACTCAAATGCCTGTTGAAAGTTCGACTAAAAGTGAAGCGACTAAAGGTAGTAGCAGGGATTTTTGTCTCCTAGAAAGTGTCCATATCGACTCTGCTTTCAACAAGCGTCTTACGTAATAGGCATATCCCTCTCCTGCCTGTTTTAAGAATTGGTGGAGCTATACCTCCACTGGTACCATATGAATCCATGGCGTGCATAGAGACTTTACCTTTAGTTTTGTATTTAAGCTTGGCCTACACTGAGCTGCACTTTGCTTCTTGAGCCTATCTCGTTAAACTTTTATTTGAGCTCAAATATTTGCAACGAGAGTCGTGCAGAGAAATGAGACACATTTGATGCTCAGTAAAATATATATATATACAAGAGGAGAGGAATATCGTACATACAATAAAAAGAAGAAAGGCTAACTGGATTGGTCACATCTTGCGTAGAAACTGCCTTCTGAAACATATGATTGAAGGAAAGTTAGAGGAAGGATAGAAATGACGGGAAGACGAGGGAGAAGACGTAAGCAGCTACTGGATGACCTTAAGGAAAAGAGAAGATACTGTAAATTGAAAGAGGAAGCACTAGATCGCACTCTGTGGGAACTCGTGTTTGGAAGAGGCTACGGACCTGTCGTAAGACGGACTGCAGAATGAATGAACAATATATATATACATATATATATATATATATATAAAATATATATTTGCTGGTGTTTTGAGGTAACAGCTGTATGCCGTCTGCAGTAAATAAGAAAGCAAACGCCACAATTATTACCCATGTTTATATTTCTGTGCTTTGTTTACCTACAATTGAATTCCATGTATCTTGTTCACTACATTATTTCAATCCAAAGTCCCCCTCCCCTTCCCCCTTCCACCCCCTTTTTTACCGCACTGTATCTATTACAATTGTACGCCCCATCGTTTTGGTCTGCTAGATTCATTTCCGAGGGACAAGCATTGATTTCTATACCTACCCTCGCATGGCTCTGTAACACCAGAGACCACCGTTTATCCCCGCTCTCCTCTCGTCTTTATCTCCTATTTCTCGCCTCTCTCCGTCTTCTCTGTCTTTCTCTGCCTATTTCTGCTCCTCTCTCCGTCTTTTTCTGTCTTTCTCTGCCTATTTCTGCGCCTCTCTCCGTCTCTCTCTCTGTCTTTCTCTTCCTATTTCTGCGCCTCTCTCCGTCTTTCTCTGTCTTTCTCTTGCCTATTTCTGCGCCTCTCTCCGTCTTTCTCTGTCTTTCTCTGCCTATTTCTGCCCCTCTGTGCAAAAGTCCCCGGCCGTTAGCCGTAACTAGGCTTCGTTGTGGTGACACGGAGCATGCTACGCCGTGATCATCCCCGCCTTCTACCCTCCGAACCCCACCTCCAGTTCCGCCCAACACAACCTTGCAAACTCATTACTCGTTAATTAAAACGAAGGTAAAATAGTTCCGAAGAGCGGCACGTCAGCTTGTAACGCATATTGAGGAACGTGGTGTGGGCTAAAGTTGTGTATGAAGTCTGGAGGAATGTGGAGATTTCTGGCTTTATTTTTTGATGTAATGTTTTTATGATAAATTGACACGTGGGTATGCCACGTGTAATACTGTGCTTGAGCCGATCCCAGTGGCTGCGCGGTCTAAGGCGTGGGTCTACGGCATCTCGCTTACTAGGATTGTGGGTTCGAATCCCACCGGGGGCATGGATGTTTGTCTGTTGTGAGTGTTGTGTGTTGTCAGGTAGAGGTCTCTGTGATGGGCTGATCACTCGTCCAGAGGAGTCCTACCGAGTGTGGTGTGTCTGAGTGTGATCGTGAAGCCTCGAAAAATGAGGCGGCCTAGGCCCCCAAGGGGCTGTCGAGCCATTGGGGGGGGGAGGGGGTAAATACTGTGCTTGAAATACCAGATCTGTTGAGCAGAAAAAAGTGGCATCAACGGCGAATTGTGAAATGCTTAATTATAAATACTTATTGGTCGGATAGGACAATAAAATATTTACAAACACACATATGCTATAATCGTTATATTCATATATAGAAGTATATCCTTATATGAGCATATGTATATATAAAATTCATAGAAAAAAACTATATTTCTTCCCGTTCCTGAATATATGAATATATATTATTTTAAACAATTAATATAGAAAGACGGTGGATGATTTAGAATATAGGAATTGCAAATATGTATAAAAACATTGTATTCACCGTGCATCTTGTATAAATTAAAATTAAATTAAAACCAACTTGATGCACACTCACTACTAAAAAACTTTAACAGTAGATTAATTAACCCGACATGTTTCGGTCAGGTAACTGACCGAAACATGTCGGGTTAATTAATCTACTATTAAAGTTTTTTTTAATAGTGATGTGCATCAAGTTGGTTTTAATTTCATTTTAATGTATAAAAACCTTCAGGGTGGTTGTAAGTGGATGGGTGGTGGTTGGGTGGATTGGTGGGTGATTTAATTGTTTACATCCCCTGGGTGGTTGGTGGGTGAATCTTGCATGGACTGTGGCTGAGCAGAAGGGTGGTGGTGGGAAAGATCGTTTGTGTGGATTGGGCGTGGGGGGATTGGTTTGTGGGTGTGTGGTACGACGGTACTGGGTGATAGTGGAGGTTGGGTGTTCAGTAAGTAATGGATGATTCCTGGGTGGTTTGTGTGTTAGTCGAGGGTTGGCTGACGTTGGTTTGTGAGTATTTTTACGTAGGTTATGAATGGAATCTGTATAGAGCTTGGTTTAGAGCTTTGGTACCCACCCACCATCTAGCGCCGAGGTTAAAGAAAGAGTAGAGCTATACCACTACTCCCCCTCTGGGCCTTTGTGGCCTGTTCTAGGGTGAAATGTACCTTTACCTTTACCCTTTATAGAACTTTGGTAGCTGGTGAGTATGCAAAAAAATAATTAAGTTCCATAGAGCTGTAGATCCCATAATTAAGTTCCATAGAGCTGTAGATCCCATAATTAAGTTCCATAGAGCTGTAGATCCCATAATTAAGTTCCATAGAGCTGTAGATCCCATAATTAAGTTCCATAGAGCTGTAGATCCCATAATTAAGTTTCATAGAGCTGTAGATCCCATAATTAAGTTCCATAGAGCTGTAGATCCCATAATTAAGTTCCATAGAGCTGTAGATCCCATAATTAAGTTCCATAGAGCTGTAGATCCCAAAGTATCTTTCAAAAGTATAATTCTGCTTCGCCAGGTAGACCAGCCACTGTTTGCTAACACACAGGCTGTACTTACCATCACGTGTGCCATACCTGTTAGCTACAGTGTTATGGCCATTTTGCCAACTTACCCCTGTAGCCAACTAGCCCCCCTCTCCCCTACTTACCATCACCATCACGTGTGCCATACCTGTTAGCTAGTGTTATGGCCATTCTGATTAATATTCCATCAACGAAAACGTTGGAACTCATCTCAATTCAGAAAACACGATGTGACATGTGACAGCTACGTGGGTGGCTGGCCAATATGCTTCGGACAACAACCCCCTGCACCCTGCACACAGCTGTTGTACTGTTTCGTTACGCTAACGTTGCCACACACGCTACAGTATTGCTACAATCTTTGTAGCTACTTCTGATTTCACGTTGATGCTATTATACCAGATTATACAATGTCGGATTTTAGCACGACTGATGAATAGTGATTTTCAATGGAACGAAGGGTTGTGACGTCATTATGCTAAAATCCTGATGTTTTCGTGGAAACGCCGGGTTGCAGGTTACTGGTTACACACAGGTTTATGTTACGTAGAAATTATTATTAGTAGTAGTAGTGGGGCACGGGGTGGTTAAGGCACTGCGCTACAAGCCTGAAGGTCGCGAGTTCGATTCCCGATGGTGTCACTGGAAGAATTTTTCATTGACATAATCCTTTCGGTCGCACTGTGGTCCTGGGGTCGACTCAGCCTCTAACAGAAATGAGTAACAGGAATATTTCCTGGGGGGTAAAGGCGGCCGGTGCTTAGGGCTGACAACCTTACCACCTTCATGTGCCGATTGTCTATAATCTGTGAGCCTCAAACTCCTGGAAACCTAAGGGCCTGTCCAGGCCGGTAATGGGATTGCTTTACTCTATTATTATTATTATTATTATTATTATTATTAGTAGTAGTAGTAGTAGTAGTAGTAGTAGTAGGTATTCATGTCCTAATGCAGACTCTCAGTTATTTATGCCCTATTGGAAATGCAGTTTCTACCGTTTAAAAATCCAGCCTAACTTCAACTCAAAAATTGAGAAGGCATTTCAGAAAAATAAAATATTAAAATCCTTTACATAAAAATCAGAAGCTGATGTTTTAAACGTGACGATTATTTGTGTTTAATTGAAGCCGCAAGATATGAATCAGTCACCAATTATGTGAATTTTCGTTCCATTTGTTTGAATGCTGCCATGCGTCTTAACCCGGGATTAGACGACGCGCTGCTCGTCGAGTGACGTGTCGTCATTTGCTCGGCCAACAGATCGGAACAGAAAAAGACAATCTGGCTACACGACGCGGCGCAGCTCGGCAAATGGCGAACCAGCGGCCTTGCTCGTGTTGGTTCGGCTCGGCTTGTGGAATAAGTCGTGTTGTTCTATGAACTTAAAAATGTCCTCGTTTGACCACTCTATTCTAGCCAATGCCAATTGTGGGACAGAAAATTTCACTCTTCGCGCACCCCGACAGCAGAAAACAAAGACCAGACCTAAGTGTATAGAGACTTGGACGAGACTGGCTTGGCGCGTAGACTTCAAGCCACGTGTAGCCGCAACAGCTGCCCGCGCCGAGTCCCTTTGAGGATCGTGAAAAAACCGCTTCTGCGATGATCCAACGAGCCTCGCTCCCCCAATCACAAGCCGCGCCGCGCCAGGCCGGATACACGGCGCGTTTGAATACGATTCTTTGTCAATGACGTCAGTTATGACGTAAAACGAGCCGAGCCACGCGCCGTCTAATCCCGTCTTTAGAAGTAACAACATAAAATGGCGTCTGATATTAAGTGGCTATACAAAAATCACTTAGCGAAAAAGTTGCGTCTCTTTAAGGGTTGTTGTGGGGGGGGGGGGGTTCGATGGTGAGTTCCGGCTTCTGTTACTCCATCAACATCACACGTGATAGGCATGACCACCTTCATTTCGGCGATTAATTGCACAGAAGCTTATCTTGGAAGTCTTACGGCCATTTTAAGATGTAAGCTGTAATGCATATACAGTGGACCCTCGAACTTCGAACGGTTTGATGTTCGAACAACTTGAAACTTGAACAAAAACTCGAAAGTCGAACAAAGAATCACGTGGTCGTCCACGTGGTTCGCCTTCTCTCTCTGCTTGGTCCAGATGAAAGAAGGGTAATTCACCTTCCAGTGAACAGTAATATCCCTCCTACTATTATTATTGATTGATTATTATACAATATTTTCTATGTATGTACTATTATAAATAAAAATGTTCAATTATTGAAAATAAATATACTTGTTTTATCATTATTTACCATATTATCTTTTGAAAAAGGCACTTAAAATGTTTTATATTGGGTAAATTTTGGGGGTCTGGAACGGATTAATTCAATTTACATTATTTCTTATGGGGAAATTTAACTCGAAAGTCGAACAACTTGAAAGTCGAACCGTCTCCTGGAACGGATTGTGTTCGAAGTTCGAAGTCCACTGTATTTTTATTTCATTGGATTTTAACTGACGTTTGTAGGACAGATAGTAGTTTTGGATGGTCATTGTCAGACCTTGACGCAGGAATGCTAATGACGTCATTTACACCCCTTAAAACTCTGATATATTAACATCAGTTACATATTTTACGTATATCTAAGGTCACGGTGGAGAAGCCTGCGAAAAATAGTTCAGACAGATGAAATGATGCTGCTTGCTGAATGTCGTCACTGTTTTGTAAAAAGGAGCTAACTGCCACTTTGAGCTGTACTGAGTTGTGGGTAGAAAATTTTCAATGGTCCTCTATGGTAACTACAAATTGACAATTGCATCTTCAAGAATAACCAAGATTTGTAAAATGTACAAACTTCTTGCTTCTCCTGTAAAACTGATGTTTTGTGGGTTGTCGCCTTTTTTACAAAATAGGGGCGATATTTAAAATATTCTAATATATTGCAACTTATAAAACATCCCGTTGAATTTTTAATGGAAAATTGCGTTTTTCTTATTTTTTTCTTTGACTTCCTGCCCTTCTTCAATCCACCCCTTTCCTGTCCCCCTTGTTTCGAATAATACATTAACTTTCAGATTTATTTTTTCAGATATAACATTTCGATTATTACGGCGCTAAAACTTCGTGACATATATACAGTGATACCTCGGCTAACGAAGATAATTCGTTCCGGAATCACATTCGTTAGCCAAAATCTTCGTTAGCCGAAACGTGATTTCCGTGTTTCTATGATCTCGCGTAAAAACTGTTTGGTTGGTGGGTCTCCCCTATGTGATGTGGTCAGCTCATCTCTTTGTCACACACATGCAGACGGAAAAGATAAGCTCCTGGAATGGCCCGACCGTTCATGTTTGCTGCTTTATGTTAGCGCGAGCATCCACTAAAACATTCGTTAGCTGAATCCATATTCGTTAGCCGAGTCCGAAAAAACAGCGAAAAAATTCTTCGTTACCCGAAAAATTCGTTAGCAGGGTCACTAGTTAGCCGAGGTATCACTGTATATATATATATATATTATATATATATAATATATAGAATATTCATTAAGAAAATTCATATTAATTACAATTGTAATTCCGCTACATATTGAGCATTTACGTGAAATAATGTTCTGTGACCGCTTGGGCACAACTCTGGCTCTGACTAGACATTTCATTCAGGAATTGTGGTCATGTGGGTTTCATGAGTTAATATATCATGTTAGGTCTACATGTCCCAGTCCTGTGACTAATGTTACAAAATTCAAAACGTTCTAACGTATAGTACAGAGTTACATTTACTATTAATTTTTAGGAATTCGTTTTCCAATCTTGTAAATTATAATTTGTTCAAATTTTGAATTTAGAATCTTTCTTTACATCAATATATGTGTTAATGGCGTGTAAGCTATTGATTCAGTCTTGTGAGAAGTTTAAACACTTATAATTGTTATATTATTATAATATAAAATTATTAGAATTATTGTTATTATTTTAACATAACACCCACTTATCTTTCCTATATAAGAAATTTCGAAGTATAAATTTGACCCTTTGCTCGCCATAAAGCCTTATGGGGACTTGAAGTAATCCACCCATTCTCAACTTAGCACTAGTTGGAGGTCAGTGGTCAGCTTCGCGCCCCCGACCACTTTATCCCGAGGGTAGATCCCCCTATACTCATGTCTTAACTAAGGGTCCCTCATTATTAAATCTATTACACATTCCATGGAACTCGTGAATGGTACGTCGGCCAGCGTCAAGAATGTTGTATAATTTGAACAAAAGAATAATTAACTTACATTATGTTCCCTGTACATGGTTCAAAGGCTCCAAACGTGTAATTGGGGTGTCTGGGATAGAGTGCGTGTAGGCCGCGAAGTTCGGGTCTTTACGAGACATCGCAAATTTAATGAACTCGGCTGTTGACGTTTTAGTGATTAGACTTTTCTGTATTTCCAACTAAATCGTTAAGTTTATTCTCTGTAATTAACACAGGGATTATATAGTTACATTTCTGCTGCTGCTATCTACACTACTACTACATACTACTACTATACTACTGCCCCTATTAAAAATTAAATTATATTCAATTATTTATGTATTTATCTGTTGAATTAACAGTGTAGTGGTAATTACAAGCAGAGAAGTGAAATACAAAGCGACATAAAATAAATACAAGAGCGGGAGAGAGGCACAAGACATAAAAAAACACACGCAACAATATTTGTAGTAATAACTATTAATTAAAATAAAACACTAATTATTCTCCCGAAGTCACTTACTAGGAACAACATAAATAACATAAACTAATTATTCTCCCGAAGTCACTTCACTAGGAACAACAACAAAAATCTATTCTTAAGACAGACAATACATACAATATAAATATATTGTTGTTGGTGCCAGTTTTATTAGATGCCGAACAAATAAGAATGTGTGACGTCACGTTTGTTGCTTTCTGTCCGCCATTGCCGTTCGCCAAAGGTCGCTTCATGTTATTTGGTCAACAAACAATCTGGGACAGACACTCTTTCATTTTCTGTACATCAGATTGCTCTAGGTTTTTCTCCTGACCAAAAGGCTTAAGGCAAATTTCAACCTGCTGACAAAACTCGTCTGTAGATTAAATGAGGTTTCTTTCTAACGATAACGAGGGTGAAGTGTCGTTTAATAAACAGGGCGTACACAAAAGAATGGTGCGGTTTTCAAAAGTGAATAAAACATTTATGTCTCGCATTACACGGGCACAACATACACCGTCAGCGGCGGCAACTGTCCAAGTTTCTCATGCGCTACCAGCAGTTCGCATTTGCCCACGTCCATCCATGAAATTCGTGATCGGATAACGCATGCACTGCAGGCCATTACAGCGGACATGCTACACCGGGTCTGGGATGAGTTTGATTACCGTGTGGATGTGTGTCGTGTGACCCAGGGTGCACACATTGAAGGATTGTAATTACCAAATGAGAAACTTGGACAGTTGCCGCCGCTGACGGTGTATGTTGTGCCCGTGTAAGGTGAGAAATACATTTGTTATTCACTTTTGAAACCGCACCATTCTTTTGTGTACGCCCTGTATATGGTGTGTGCTCGCAATAAACGTTAGAATTAGGTACATATTTGTCAATACAATATAAATGAACATGACACCGCTTGCTACCTCCGTCTCCATGTTCCGTATCTTTAAATTCCATAATCATTTGCCAGTCAGATTACAGTGTCTACCTGGTCTGCAATCCAGTTGGCACCACTGTTGTCTTAGCTTTATTAAGTAATTAAAAGAACTTTATTAACATTGATTAGTTACATCATCTACAACATACATCCTGGTACAATAGTTGTTCCAGTTACCAACCATTCTGATCGCCTCAATCGTCGGAGTTGAATCCCGGGATCTCCGTAGTTGTTAAGAGATTCGTAAAAGTAGTGAAAACTTTGAAAAACACTACCAAGCCCTTAGCCGATTTTAAAGCAACGCGTGCTTTTGTCGTTTGTGCTTATAACGTTTGTATAACTTGTGCAAGTCCTGCAATGTGTGAGGTGCTTAATTCCTTTCGAGATCGCGAACGCACTATTTCCCCCCCCCCCCCCAATCCTTGCACATTACATTACATGCATTTCATAGATCCATCGTGTAGTCCATCGGCTCAGGATACGAAATATGTCATTATAATAATATATATGATTGAACAGCAATCGTGTCATATTGGACACACACAATATTAAACATAACATACAATGACATTGCAATATAAATATACATACAAATTTGGTATAATACAAAATAGCAAAATGCAACACACTATATGATAAAATAATGTAAATATTGTACACTCATTGTAAAGAAGTATTTCATATGGACAAAAAGACAAACATGTTAAGATTCCATAATTAAGATATGAATTAATCAATAAACCTCTTAATAAACTACCACATTTCTTATCATTTAATGGTCTTAATTGCAGTGTTATGAAGTATTACACAGAGTCAAGGAGGAGAGGAATATCGTACATACAATAAAAAGAAGAAAGGCTAACTGGATTGGTCACATCTTGCGTAGGAACTGCCTTCTGAAACATGTGATTGATGGAAAGTTAGAAGGAAGGATAGAAATGACGGGAAGACGAGGGAGAAGACGTAAGCAGCTACTGGATGACCTTAAGGAAAAGAGAGGATACTGTAAATTGAAAGAGGAAGCACTAGATCGCACACTATGGAGAACTTGCTTTGGAAGAGGCTACGGACCTGTCGCAAGACAGACAGCAGAATGAAGAGGCTGCGGACCTGTCGTAAGACAGACTGTAGAATGAAGAGGCTGCGGACCTGTCGTAAGACAGACTGCAGAATGAGAGCTGCGGACCTGTCGTAAGACAGACTGCAGAATGAAGAGGGTACGGACTGTCGTAAGACAGACTGCAGATGAAGAGGCTGCGGACCTGTCGTAAGACAGACTGCAGAATTGAAGAGGCTGCGGACCTGTCGTAAGACAGACTGCAGAATGAAGAGGCTACGGACCTGTCGTAAGACAGACTGCAGTGTGAATGAAATGAAGTTTAGCCCTGAATCTGACTTTACCTCCAAGCATGACAGGCTTATAAATTCCCGGGCAGGAAGTGAGATGTTGTGTTGTGATTCTGGACTTAAGCATCTTGCGCGGAGGTGTTGGATAAGAGTGTAGGTTTATTGGGGATGCTAAATGATATGGACACGGAAAAAGTAGTTGATAGTCTCAAATTTATCCATGATTCACTACGCAAGTCATGTGATCATAATTCAGTAAGACGTCATAATAACACACATTTGGCTGAGTTTGTTATTATTGCTATATGTTTCGGCCTTATGGCCGTCATGAGGGGAAATTATATTGAGCTTAAAGAGAAAATTTTAACGGCTTTACATTGATCCATATCTTATTTTGTGACGAACACATACAGGGTGATTTAGGAACAAAGGTCAATGATTTGGGAGGTGATACTGCCGGTTATTGTGAGAAAAAAGTTCATATGAACATGTGTCTAACTCTGAATGGTTACCGAGGTACAGCTGTTTGATTCTACATTTACAAAAATATTGCGAATGGTAATAAAGAAAGAGATTTTAATTTTAATTTAACGTTTAAATGACAAATTCGTTACCCAAAAAAGAAAAATTTGTTACAGTTCACAATAAATGTTAGAAAATCCCACCGACTCGTGTATTCAACTTTCTTTTTTAACTTCGCTGTACATCCAAACTCACAAACCCCACGCAGAAGAGGGAGGGAAGAACAGTGCGCGCTATATTCAAACAGCTGTATCTCATAAATATTCAGAGTTAGGCACATATTAATAGAAGTTCTTTTCGCACAATTACCGATATTGTCACCTCACAAAATACTGACCTTTCCTTCTGAAACACTCTGTATAAGGCTAGGCGCACACTTGCGATTTTCTGTCGCGCGATTATTTAGTCGCACAAATAGAACACACTGTTTTCAGTAGGAATGCGCGCACATGCGACTAAATAAAAGCAGCGATTAAAAAGATGCAACCAGCCCTATTTTACTAGCGACGCGACTGTCGCGAATAAAATGGGTTACATAGACAGGAATGAACCTGCGCACATTGCTTCTGCTGCTGTTCAGTCGCAGTTCAATCCTTGGAGAGAAATCTATCGTTGAATATTATTGTATTTGAATTATTTGTTATTGATATTGAATTATGTCTGATAACGAATCTGCTGTTGATGATTCACCTCACACATTGTTTTGGACACGGAGAAATTGATTTTTGAATTGGAAAAACGTCCTGCTCTGTATGACAAAAAATTTGACTTATAAGTGGGTACACCAATGTTTTCGTTTGCGTCTTTTTTTGGATTTCATACGCAGTAATAAGGCAATCACACAAGTACTTTCGATGAAATCCATACCATTACTGAAATATACCAGCGATTTTTTGGTCGCTGTGTGCGGACCGCAATACTTTTCGGCGATTGCGACTTTTCAGTCTCGGCGGCAATAAATCGCAAGTGGGCGCCTAACCTAAGATTATCTCATTTTTAAGCTCAATTTGATCAATCTAGTGATGGCCATATGAGACCGAAACATACTGAAGCAATAACAAAGACAGGTGTTGTCAATAAACCAATTTTGTGTAACGATTATCTGTTATTGATTTCTAATAAGCGACATATTTCAAGGACTTGTCTTCTGGAAGCTATGGCTGTCCTGTAACATGCCAAGCAGGCATTGACAGCGGTACAGTTATAGCTCTACCCACACTCGACCCCGGCGCTAGAAAGGGGTGGGCGATGAACACCACGCCCCATGTTACAGAATCCTGGGTGGATGCCGGAGCCGATTTTAATGGGTCCAGGAAATCTCGTCTCCATCAGGGTTTCGAACTCCTGCCTTCTACCCTGTAGCGCGTCGGTATTCCAGTGGAAGCAGCATAATGTTATGTTACAAATATCACCAACATTTAGAGTAATTTGTTGTTTGCTAAATTGGATGGAACAATCAGGTCTTTTGTTATAGAAAGTGAAGGTTTGTTAGTGTCTTCATAATAGCCTACAATCTAACCCATTCCTGAGCCATTTTGAATGTAGACTAATTTATCACACACTACTTAAAGTCCATTTTAATATTATCCTGTATTTACTCATAAATTTCCAAACATACATTATCAATTTTATTTGCCTATTACTTTAAGTTTTCCTGGGTGAAATATTTTGAAGGAAAATGTCTGTCATCAGTATTTTCCGAATATTCTTGGCAATTAATGCTGCTAGCTGATAATTTACCAGCCGACAAGGGGTGGTCCTCCAGCTTGGGGGTTGGGCGAGGGGCTAACAACTCCTCACCTTAAAAAATTACCATGTTACAAAACACCATACAGAGCCTCGGACCTGGACTGATTCTTTGGATAGGGACAGGTGGCGGGCTGTTGTGAGTGCGATAATGAACCTTCGGGTTCCATAAAATGCGGGGAATTTTCTTGACTAGCTGACGACGTGTTAGCTTCTTAAGAAGGACTGTGCTACATGGAGTTAGTTAGCTGATAATTTACCAGACTCCTACTGTTCATTTTATTCTACAAGGATATAATCCTCACAAAACTCAGTAATGACTGCGTTGACTAACCTCTTTGGTCAAAACTGTCACCTCTACTGTCGCAGGTATGTAACAAATACTCTTCCTGACTCAAATCATTGTCACGGGCTATCCTTACTGCGACATTTCCGTGTCGTTTATACTATCTTGGTTTTATTTTTTCATACTTTAGTATTATTCCAGAAGTCTGCAACATTTTGTGCTATAAAAAGAGCAGGAATCTTCAAATATTCACGTAGGTCTGGAAGTAAGACTTTACATTCTACCATGTCTGTGTTGTACTATGTTGTGTTGCGAGGAAAGAGTGGTATATGTAGGGGGGGGGGGGTGTGTCTCAAGGGGCTCCTGGCGATAAGTCCTTCCTTTTCCCGAAGGAATTCAGTACAAAAGCAAGAGAGTACACTGCACAGAGCATATGAAGCTTCTCCAGAACGGCGGTGAGGATTCTTGTTTGTAGCACACAGCAGGCTTTCTGCCCTAAGTACAAACATACACACAATAATACAGTACGTACACGATATGTGAGATTTGTGGTTCTGACGAAGGGGGCTACAGGGAATACTGTCTTGAGACGTGACGCCCTGCACTTTGTTAGATATTAATGATAATTCCGAGGAAAGTTTTGCTTCAGCTTTAGGGTAGAAGTATCAGAAGAGACGGAGGCCCCATATTTCTCAGAAACCTCCATCAGTTGATACCAGAGTGAAAGTTGTCACATGTCAATAGACAAGGATATATAAATGTATTCATTCATTCCACAGTCTGTCTTACGACAGGTCCGTAGCCTCTTCCAAAGCGTTTTTCCACAGGGTACGATCTAGTGCTTCCTCTTTCAATTTACAGTATATTCTCTTTTCCTTAAGGTCATCCAGTAGCAGCTTACGTCTTTCTCCCTCGTCTTCCCGTCATTTCTATCCTTCCTTCTAACTTTCCTTCAATCACGTGTTTCAGAAGGCAGTTCCTACGCAAGATGTGACCAATCCAGTTAGCATTTCTTCTTTTTATTTACATATATATAATATGTTGATATTAAGTGAACTAGTGGAGCAGAAAGTTTTGGCATTACACAAAATGGTGGCTTACGTCTGCAAATCCGGACGGTGTCACAAGTTTACTGCAAGCTTATCGCACGTTCATCGGCAGAATTCGTCTCATTAATGGCGTGTTCTTTTACTCAGCGCTCAGTGTTTTCATAAAAGAAGAAAGCATTATGTTGTAATCCTGTACTTTGTCCATCTCTCTTTACGACTTGGTGTTGACCAAATACCTTGGATCATAGACAGTTACCAACAAATGCACAAACCATAAATTTAAAGGCATAAATCAACCTTTTATCATAATTAAAAAAATTTTAATCATGATAACATTATGATAAAAGATTGATTTATGCCTTTATTTATGGTTTGTGCATTTGTTGGTAACTATAATAAAAATGCACGGTGAATTAAGACAAAAATTAAAAAAATAAAACTTGGATCAGTTGACGCACTTTCGTGGTGTTTAATTGAAAGTCGTCACAGTCAGCAACAAAAATTTTGAGATCTTAACTCTTCTGGAATGTTACGCAACGTAGATTGGTTGTTACCGACGTTTCGGGACAAGCTATCTGTACCATCTTCAAGAATCAAGCAGTCCAAGAAGAGGTCCTTCTTGGACTGCTTCTATGCTGTATACGACCCAATCTTCATGTACATAATGTTAGACCCATTTTAGTCTTTAAAAGAGTTGATATTTCTCTATAGAACGGTGTGACGGTTTACAGGAGGAATACAGAAATGGTTTAGGGAAAGCGAAAGCTCTCCATTTCATTGCCTTTTAAGTCTGTCACGTAAAACAGTAACTGAGATTACGTTAGAAGTTAGTATCTTGCTGGTTAGCCACTAAACGTAAGTAGCCACCACAGTCACCGGTACTTCAAATAGAAAATATGTGGCAGTAACCCCGGAATCTCAGTAAGAGTTAAGATCAGATCGCTCCCTTTTACCTGACAGATATTTACGATATTCAGAAAATATTTAACAGGTAAATATTTTGTCGCTTTTTGCATATGGAGGTTATTTATATTAAGGATATTACAGCAAATTAAACTGATGTTTCAGTGTCCTATATTGGTCGAAAAATAACATGTAACATTTACATGCATTGCTTTACCTTCATGTGCGGCTTGTTGCATTTGGGAATGCAGAATTTTATAATGTTGCATTATTTTTGTATTTCAAATACAGAAGATATCTGCTTCTTCCGCCGTTAAACAGAGGACTATCACACTCACCTGGAACAAAAAAAAAAAAAGAACACAGAAATTAAAAAATAAATTCGGATTTTCTGTACAAAGTTTTGTCAGCTGGCTCACAAATGCGTCATTTGAAGTTCTTTCCCCGTAGACTCAGTGGTAAAAATTTTGAATTACGATTCTGTTAGGAGTTTATTGAGCGCTGAATTATTTCAAACGATTTAAAGTGAGACGAGTCATAGGAGGCACTTAAGGCACCAGATAATCATATCACCTGTGCCAATCCTTTCACAACACACGAGTATCGCGTATATACAGGGTGTTGCAAAAGTCACTGCATACAAGTTGTTTAACATGTTGGTATTATTATTATTAAGTGATTTTTTGTGACACTCTGTGTAACTAAAATGTTTACGCCACAATGATCAATGACTGACCCCTCACATCAATTTACTATCGAGGTTAACATAAGCATAACAATACAGGACATACACAAAAGAATGGTGCGGTTTCAACAGTGAATACTGTTGAACCGCACCATTCTTTTGTGTATGCCCTGTACATTCGCGTCCAATACGCCATTATGCTGTGTGTAGGAACAGGTTTATCCTTACTTTAAGCCACAAAAATGCGGTTAGTATTCGTCATGATCCAAAACGCAGCACGAGGTTTGTATGTTATTTCTAACAACAGTGGTGGGTTTAGAGGCTTTATGTGCTGCTTGTCCACTTAAGTAGGAATTCAAATTGGTTCTTCCTTGCGGTATTCAGACTTAAACTTTGTAGCTTTTCTCATGCAGCAAGTCACGTTTTGTAGTAATATTTTACTGTCTTTTGCTTTGTAATTAATTATCGAAGATTAAAATCTACAGTATTTACAGTAAAAGGTAAAGATAAAGGTCACCCTAGAACAGGCCATGAAGGCCCAGAGGGGGAGTAGAAGTATAGCTCTACTCTTTGTTTAACCTCGGCGCTAGATGGGGGGGGGGGGGTTGGGTGGTTAACTCAACGCCCCGGCCGCTTTACCCCAGGGAATGACCCGGTACCCATTGTACAGGAGGCTGGGTGAGCCCCAGGGCCGGTGTGGACGGGTGCTGAAATTTTTGCCCCCACCGGGATTTTTTTTATATATATCCTGCCGGGATTTTTTTTTTCCTGTTCCGTTTTTTCCCCTTTGATCCATTTTGAAATTTTTAAATCCTTTCGTCCTTCATGTCACTTTTTCGTTCCATGCTACCGTCCTTACAACAAACACAACACAAACATCCATGCCCCGTGGGATTCGAACCCACAATCCCAGTAACGAGCGGCCGCTAGACCCACGCCTTAGACCGCGCGGCCACTGGGATCGGTACCGGGATTCGATCCCCGGACCGTCCAGCCCGTAGCTCAGTCACTATACCGACTGAGCTATCCCGGCCCTTATACAGTATACAAGAAAAAATTACAAAAATTGTTCCGATAACCAATTTAACTAAAATGAGTACATGAACCAAAAGTTATAAATAGGGGAAAATAAAAATAATATTAGTGAAAAATACCAAAAAATCACTATGCCTGATGGTGAGCTGGTTTACAGCAGTCTATATTTCGGTTGTATTATCTGTTTCTGCAAGTGAGACACGTGGACACGTGTTTTTGTAGCTGACCTTCTTGCTGCCACGTACCGTTATCTGAGAGGGATGCTGACACCGTATTTTCTCATTACTGATCCTCTCCACCCTCCGTCGCTGACCGCACTACCCTCGGACAGACTCCAAGCGATGTTGATCGAAGTGGTGTTTGCCGCATAATAGAAAAGGCGGGACAGGAAGGACGGTGCTGAGTCGTTAGTTTCATCATGCCAAGGGATAGCTGTGTTGTTCCACGGACACGGTTGTTACCACTTAGAAGCAACAGCAGTAAACGCCCTGTTCTGTTTAATTGGTATATGCAACTGGCTTACACGTTGTGTGTATTCAGTGTTTTATACTTGCAATTAAGCACAATATATTGCCGTCCACGCGGTGGCGTAGTTGGTTGAGGCACTGAGCTACAAGCAAGAAGGTCGCGGGTTCGATGCCCGATGGTGTCATTGGAATCTTTAATTTACGTAATCCTTTCGGTCGCACTATAGCCCAAGGGTCGACTCAGCCTCTAACAGAAATGAAGATAAAGGAGGCCGGAGCGTAGGGCTGACAACCTTACCACCTTTATGTGCCGCTTGTCAAGAAATTCGAGGAGTCTCAAGCTCCTGGGACCCACAATCCCAGCAAGCGAGCGGCTGCAGACCCACGCCTTAGACCGCACGGCCACTGGGATCGGCAAAGATGTGGCTATAGTTTAGTTAACATTATCCTAATTTCAGTATTTGCAGAGAAATTTAGGAAACCGCAAAAATCTTCATATATTATAGCCCTTCTTCATTTCAAGTTCGAATTCAGGACTCTCCGAAATGAAGGAATGATAGTGACAGTAGACTCGCAAAGTTTTTCCCCAAAATAAGACCGATTCAGTTGATATTATACATCTTATTATTTGTTACATTTCGATCATCAACCTTACTTTACTTTCTGCATAGCAGTCTTTATGCTTGAAATTTCACCATGTTCCTAACCTGTATTTTTCTCGTTTTGTTACATATTTTCCTACTGAAAATAAAAGGGTCAAGATTCTGACCCCAAGGACAGGGGACAGATGGGTAGAAAATTTTTTGAAGGTCCATATATTTATCTCAGCCTTAAGGAAATTGACTGGCCCAGTCTCTCGGGAAATCTCCGCAAAACCCTAGGAGAAGTCTCTGCTTTTGCGAAAGTCTGTTCCGAATTGTACGTGTGTTGGACTGTACGAAATTACCTCTTGTTACCCTGAAAGTTTGTGCCCACTTAGACCAGCCGTTACCAGGAGATTACCCTGCTCTCCCGCCGTACGTTGGCTTTGCATTTGCGAGAATTTACCGGATGCAATTAAAAGTTGGCAATTACTTTTTTTTTCGGATTGTGGTGTCGTGTAACCTCGGTACCTATCGTCGGTGCAGTACGTATCCACAGCATAAAGAGAGCTTCTTACCTCAGGCTCAAACTGTTTTGCAACACAATTAATACATTAACCAAATTATACACTTAATCAAATACATTCAGGCCGATCCCAGTGGCCGTGCGGTCTAAGGCGTGGGTCTTCGGCCGCTCGCTTACTAGGATCGTGGGTTTCGAAATCCCACCGGGGGCATGGATGTTTGTGTTGTGTTTGTTGTAAAGACGGTAGTATGGAACGTAAAGTGACATGAAGGACGAAAGGATTTAAACAGTACAAAAATGGATCAAAGGGAAAATCCTCAGACAAGAAAAAAAAAATCCCACCGGGGGCATGGATGTCTGTCTGTTGTGAGTGTTGTGTGTTGTCAGGTAGAGGTCTCTGCGACGGGCTGATCACTCGTCCAGAGGAGTCCTACCGACTGTGATGTGTCTAACTGTGATCGTGAAGCCTCGACGAAACGAGGAGTCCCAGGCCCATATAGGGCTGTCGAAACATACAAAAAGAAAAAAATACATTCAGAAGCAAGTACAAAACTCCTACATGTTTCGGCATCGGGGTGCCATCATCATGGATTTATCTGAACAAAGAAATACAAGCCAGCACGCTTATGTAAATATTGTGTTGCTTCATTGAAATTACTAAAATATTAATATTCCAAGATGACAAATTTAAAATTCATAAAATCACAATATTGTAAATATGAAAATTTGTGAACTGAGATATTAGAGGCAGAAGTTTCAAGATGTTTACACTCTTTATGCAGCATGCATACAAATATCTTTCACGGTCTATTATGATCTGAAGAGGTCTGCTGCTAGACTGTATGTGTCAGGCGGTGTGGTATAATGTATTCTATTAAGTGCATAATTTGGTTGATATATTAATTATAAGAATATGAATATTATAAAGGGATCAGACGAGCAAAAAAACAGTACAGCCTACACCATGAAAAATATGACCTAATGAACAAGATAAACCAGTACCATGCATCAAATACAATACCTACCGAAACATTAACATATTATTTTAGTACGAATAACAAGTGGTGTCTGTGCATACCAAGCAGTGGAAAAGTGAAAAACCTTGCCTGAAAGTGAACCAATGAGAACGACGTTTTAATATATGCATTTTAAACGACATACAGTTTTTTTAAATAAAGTTGCATCCAGTTGGTTTATGTAAATAGTGATTATAAAGGAATGTTTTGTAACATGTTTTAGGAATAAAGTTGGAAATGCTTACATAAATATATTAATTAGTAGAGTTATGATGCCGAGGAGACGCTTCTGAGTACCATGGCACAGGGTTGAAAACAATCGAATCTGGAAGACAACAGTATTTTCCAAACATGACACATCCAGAAAATATGTCTGGAATAGCCTATTATAAACCTACCCAGCGCTATTATAACGCAGCTATTTCTTTTGAACTCAACAATTTAATTTTCTAGGATACAAGAAACATTTTTTTACATTTCTTAATAATGGACGTATTTTATAACGGAACGGACTGTACATGTTTCTTTCTATTCCGCTATACCTATCAGTGCCGATCCCAGTGGCCGCGCGGTCTAAGACGTGGGTTTCCGGCCGTTCGCTTGCTGGGATTGTGGGTTCGAATCCCGCCTAGGACATAGATGTCTGTCTGTTGTGAGTGTTGTGTTTTGTCAGGTAGAGGTCTCTGCGACGGGCTGATCACTCTTCCAGAGGAGTCCTACCGAGTGTGGTGTGTCTGAGTGTGATCGTGAAGCGTCGAACAATGAGGCGGCCTAGGCCCCCAAGGGGCTGTCGAGACATTGGGGGAAAAGAAACCTATCAGTAACTTACAAAATTGGGCTGTCTTGAAGAACTCGGGTATTTTTGGATACCATGCCATGTCAACTAGTAAATATTTACCGCCATTTTAAGTTACCGTAATGCCTTAAGTACTCTTTACCGGTGACAATGTCGTAACATTCCACAACAACGGAATCTTCAAGTATAGCGACAAGTATCGTAACGAAAAGTAGACTCAGATATACAAACAAAGTAGCACATGACATAAAGTGCGGGTCCTTTTATGATACAGAACTTTGATTTAAACTTTTCTCGACACGATTAGAGTTTAAAATTTAATTCTACCTCTTTTCTAGATGGCGCCACTGTTGCGACTAGCTTCGCGTTGGTGGATTCAGTGCATGTGGTAATTAACTTCAGAGCCATTGGTATAAGAAAAACAGCAAATAATGCATTTGGAAAATATTCATACTGCTGCAGAAGGAGTTTAGCGCAGAAGCATTAAAAATTCACAACATTAACAATTTAATTACTGTTACGTAGAAATAAACGGTTTGGAGGTCATTGTGTTGTTACACGAGTATCTGCGTCACTTCGTGGGTGATGAACAATAATTTAAAAAGGCGCCTTATTTTAATAAAAATGTAAATCAAATTAATTACCCATATTTTTTTACAGAATTATTTAAAAATCAATAATTTTTTAGTTTTCTTTTCTGAAATGAATATGCCATTTTTACGAAATGGGAATATTAAATATATGTAGTTAATTATAAATATTTACTTAAGATATTACAAATTTTTTACTACTGCGTTTTTATGGCAGGAGTGCCCCTAGTGGCCACGGCCTCCTCATTATACGAGCTTCACAATCACACTCAGACACACAACACTAGGTAGGACTCCTCTGGACGAGTGATCAGCCCGTCGCAGAGACCTCTACCTGACAAAACACAACAATACAAACAGAAAGACATCCATGCCCCCGGCGGAATTCGAACCCGCAATCCCAGCAAGCGAGCGGTCTTAGACCGCACGGCCACTGGGATCGGTTTTAAACTGTATTACCTGTGTTATAATCAATATTTTTTCGTTGACTAATGATTACAATATTATATATCTTTAATAATAAATTTTAATATACATACTTTCACGAAATGGGTTGTTGATATAGTAGTACATTTTAAATATATTCTGATATTGCAAACAAAGACTGACAGCGCGAGACGGAATGTCACGAACAGACTTATTGAGAATAAAATACAAAAATGAAGCCAGAATTATTAGCTTAAAACCACCTGTGCGATTCCAGGCGTTACGAAACGCAAATTAGACTCTCTGTTTCTCCATGTCGCTTTAGAATTGTTATTCTAAGCCTCATGTAGCAACTAGCCTGTAATGTACAGTACAGCATTAACGTTTTAAGGGATGTGTTCTTGCCTCGTGCTTTAGTGATGACGGCGAAGGTTTTAACTGAATATCACCGTGACAGAGTCTGGAAGAAGACATTCTTAGTATCAATAATTTGTGTAAAGCTCTTTTGCTGTTCGCGAAGGGGAAACTTGTGGAGGGTCAGCGAATCCACATGTAATTGCAAATGCTGCCTTGTATAGTAGATATTTGAAGTTTCACCACAGTGTTAGTTAATGATTTTTTTTTAAATGATAAAAATTCCTGTTGTAAAATCATGATGACCCCCAACGCAAAAAAATAGTAACACATAACAAAAATAAATTGCTATAGTGTTAAGAAACAAAATAAATTATTATATGGAATATACTTAAAATGTTCTATTTTATTCTGTCATCGATCCCGGTGGCCGTGCGGTCTAAGCCGTAAGTCTGCAGCCGTTTGATTGCTGAGATCCTGGGTTCGAATTCCGCTGAGAGCTTGGATGTTCGTCTCTCGTGTTTGTTGTGTGTCGTGTAGGTAGCGGCCTCTGTGACGATCCGATCACTCGTACAGAGGAGTCCTACCGTGTGTGTATGTGTGTGTAATTGTGTGTGATCTAGAAATGACCTCTAAAAGCATTAGACGATAAATTTTCCGATTACCTAATTTTTTCAAATAGAATGATTCATATGCGTTTTATTAGATACCTCAGTCCCGTCACGGCATAATTTCTCAATACAGGGCATACACAAAAGAATGGTGCGGTTTTAAAAGTGAATAAAAACTTTATGTCTCACATTACACGGGCACAACGTACACCGTCAGCGGCGGCAACTGTCCAAGTTTCTCATGCGCTACCAGCAGTTCGCTTCTCATGCTTACTGCATGGCCGCGGGGCCAGTTTCAAAGATGGCGTTGCAGCAGGAGAAGGCTTTGTGTGTGCTCCGTTTTGAGGTGTCCAGATGGAGACCAGAACCTTCTCCCTTGGCCACCCCGTTCGCCAGATCTTACACCGTGCGATTTATTTCTTTTGGGTTTCGTTAAAGACAGCGTTTATGCACCACCATTGCCCACGTCCATCCATGAAATTCGTGATCGGATAACGCATGCACTGCAGGCCATTACAGCGGACATGCTACACCGGGTCTGGGATGAGTTTGATTACCGTGTGGATGTGTGTCGTGTGACCCAGGGTGCATACATTGAAGGATTGTAATTACCAAATGAGAAACTTGGACAGTTGCCGCCGCTGACGGTGTATGTTGTGCCCGTGTAAGGTGAGAAATACATTTTTTATTCACTTTTGATACCGCACCATTCTTTTGTGTATGCCCTGTAAACTGGCCACAGCCATTTTGTACCAAACTTACATCTACTCGTTGTTATTATTTTCAAAATACACACAGCTGATCACGAAGTTCCCATCAGCCCCAGCGCTGTGACGT
Organism: Reticulitermes speratus; assembly: GCA_021186555.1. Taxonomy (NCBI): domain Eukaryota; kingdom Metazoa; phylum Arthropoda; class Insecta; order Blattodea; family Rhinotermitidae; genus Reticulitermes; species Reticulitermes speratus. The sequence goes on from JAJKFL010000002.1 coordinate 4,052,348, forward strand.
AAAGCAAGCTGCTCGCTTCCCTCCGGCAAAACAAACAGTGATTCTGGCTGCGTGAGAAAGGCATACAGACGTGCCGTACTGGCTGCGTGTGCGTACATGTGCATATGTATGATAGGGCCCTTTTGTGTCGTGAAATAACATGACATACATGATTTTTTTTTAACGTAAGCCGTGGAGGAATTTTCAAGGAAAAATTTCCGTTGAAAAATTCCTGAATGTGTAATATATTTCAGAGCGGAAGTTTATCGAACTTACGTTCGACGGGACAAATATTACACAAAAAGGAAATCCGGGAACAGGCATGTGCTATCGAAAATAAACTTGATGGTATTGGTACTTGAGCAGACGCAAGCAGGTAAAGGCGTTCCGTCTCTTGAATCATCACTGTGGAATCTCAGGGAGTACAGTCAACGTCGCAAAAAAAAAAAAAGAGTCGTACTCGGTTATGACGTCATGAAAGGGACTGAATATGTTGTGTCGTTATAAACGAGTGTTGTTATAACCGAGGAGTATAATGTTATGGTTAACAGTGAGGAATTAATTGGTACCACAGAATATCTGACCTTATAGACGAGGTGTCGCATAAACCGATGTCGTTATAACCGGGTTCGACTGCAGTTAAATTTATGACCCTGCAAAACGAGATTTTTATTCTTCTGCCAAGAGACTGTCATGCAAAATTTCTTTACTCTAGATGGTTTCAGGATTTTTTTTTTTTGTTTAATTTTGTTGTTTCAGACTTTACATTTTATTCTGAAGGAAGCTTGATTTACGATAAAATGGTATATAAACAGAACATTAGATAGGGTCTAGTACATAAAATATTCTGCCTGTACATGAAGTGTGTTTATGTGCACATGTAATTAAATTGGGTGTGTGGAGCTCAGTTAATGCCCAGAACGTACTATGACCAATTTTCTTTTGACGCAGCAATTAAATTTGACCGTCATTTGAGACTAACTCTGAAAATGTTTAAATTAATTGACTTGATACAGAAACGTAAGGGCATATCATACAGGGTAACCTTATTTTTAACATAGCATTAGCTGAAGTCTTTCTCTAATGCGTAGTAAGATCTGTGGCCTGCCATCAAACCCGATTTGAATTTTTATGACATTTACATCTGGGACTTGGAAGACTTAAACCGGGATTAGACGGCGCGTGGCTCGTCCAGTGACGTGACGTCATTTGCTCGGCCAACAGATCGGAACAGAAAAGACAATCTGGCTACACGACGCGGCGCAGCTCGGCAAATGGCGGACCAGCGGCCTTGCTCGGGTAGGTTCGGCTCGGCTTGTGGAATAAGTCGTGTTGTTCTATGAACTTAAAAATGTCCTCGTTTGACCACTCCATTCTAGCCAATACCAATTGTGGGACAGAAACTTTCACTCTTCGCGCACCCCGACAGCAGAAAACAAAGACCAGACCTAAGTGTATAGAGACTTGGACGAGACTGGCTTGGCGCGTAGACTGCAAGCCACGTGTAGCCGCAAAAGTTGCCCGCGCCGAGTCCCTTTGATCATCGTGAAGAAACCGCTTCTGCGGCGATCCAACGAGCCTCGCTCCACCAATCACAGGCCGCGCCGCGCCAGGCCGGTTACACGGCGCGTTTGAATAAGATTCCTTGTCAATGACGTCAGTTATGACGTAAAACGAGCCGAGCCACGCGCCGTATAATCCCGGCTTTAGGCTTAGACGGAAGGATAATATTAAAATGGATCTTTAAAAAAATCGGTTGGAAGAAGGTGGATTGGATTGATCTGCCTTAGTATAGAAAAAATAGATGGGCGTTTTAAAGCATGATAATGAATCTTCGGGCTCTATCCAATGCAGGGAATTATTGGAGAAGCTGAGAAAGTTATATCTTCTCAATAATAATGCTACTCCATGGCGTTTGTTCTTTACAAGATAAAAAATAAAGCCTGCTTGAAGAACCTTTATTCACTACGCGAAATTAAGGAAGATATTGGGGGGAAACATTTGTTACCCCAAGACGAATTTGTGGTGTTTTGAACATGTTTAACTACGCACGAGGCTGGTATAGAAGCTTCAAAATCTGCTTTGAAATAAGGCAGGTCGTACTATGCACAGAACAAGCGGCTTGGCATGCTGAAAAATGCAGGAAGCCTGCCAAACCAGTAAGAGAAGCTCAGAATCTCGACTAAATAAACACCCTGTATATTATCCTTCAAAAACTGCTGATATAAGAAACATCTTCTTTACGAACCTGAGGATGTATCTGCATGTCGGATTTATTCATTAGTACGCACCTACGTATGTATGTATGCGGATATTTATGTACTTATATATGTATGTACTATGTTATGTGTTTATATATTTAGGTACTTACGTATAACCTATGCATGTATTATTTAGGATGTATGTACCTTGTGTATGTTCTTACACATATGCTTTGTAATTACGCATTTAATCTAAGAAGGTGTGTGTATTTTGTTTATATTAGTGTATTTTTGTGGTAAAGGGCCCCGCAGCAGATGCTACTGACGCACCGCAGCCTTGAGGTTTATTGTACAACCCTGTGATGAAGACTTTTTCGTTTTTCCGTATAATAGAGAACCGGTGGAATGAAATTGATAGGGGAAAAACGAAGTACTAGTGGAAAAACCACTTTGCAGACCACAAATCTCACACTGACTGACCTGGGATCGAACCCGGGCCTCCGCGGTGAGAGGCAGGAGACTAAACACCTGAGCCATGGCACGGCCATATTGATATTTACTTAGTATATTTTATGGGCCTGTGTTGCCCCCAAACCAAAATAACAGGGTTTTCATTCTGTTGCTCTTCGCACTCAGAGAACCAAGTCGTTATGTCAGCTGTTTCCGCGCAACGGTCAGCAACCCCCCCCCCCCCAGTCCCTATCTTGCGCTCCTTGCTGGTAGATTTTAGGAAAAATAAATTTTTGTTTGTGTTTTTTTAATATCAACCGCGTCGTAATTAATATATTTGTTGAATGTAATTTTTACACTGTTTTTTTTTTCAAAAGTTTCATCTGAGTGGATAAAGTAGGGCCCGTGAAGGTTTTAGCGTTGCCTGTACTCATATTTCTGCTTGAGGGCCTCTCGCCCTGTGGAATTAATTAGCCTCATATGACGCCAGAACTGAAACCTAAATTGAATTACTTGTCTCTTTAATTTTAGCGCCATTTTACTCAATATGTCACGCAGCAACACACAGTACTTTGTTTTGAGAGACGCCACTGATCTCTCGTGTCTAACTCAGCTAAGATTAAATTGGAGAGACCGAATTTGCCGTTGTCATTCATTAGTCTCAGTGATTACGTGCAGACAGTGTCCACACCCAACTAAATTATCCTTTGGTCAATCGGTCTTTCGGTTGATCTTCCAATATTCCTTTCTCCTCACAGACTATAAATCAGAAAGTCTTTCGTGACAGATTCTTCAATTCTTTTAACTTTTTCCAATAATTTATTTTTGTTGTCTGTTATTTAGTTCAAAGTCTTATTTACTTATCATATATAACTAATATACTTTAAGGAATTTTTCCATAGCCCCTTCTTACAAACAAAAGAAGTACAGAGCATACACAAAAGAATGGTGCGGTTTCAATAGTGATTAGCTATTGAAACCGCACCATTCTTTTGTGTATGCCCTGTACATTTAAGGGACAGGATCTGTCTTTTACTCCTGCTATAAGAACAATATATATATATATATATGCCGATCTCATTATTACGTTTTAATCCAATTGTTAAATTGAGGCGGAGAAAAAAAACGTGTCTCCAAAATGTACCGGTTTTTATTTATAACGAAATAATGGACAAAGCAAGAGAACGAAAGATTTCGAATGCCGTATAACGCCCATGAGGATGGATGTTATTACTAGCCGAAACATGTTGCACATTTAATAACATATATATGTGCAATTGGTTGGAAATAAATATATTCTGACGCATATCTATTGCACGGAAGGTGTATTATATCAAATTTTTAAAGATAAATTTGTGCTTATGCAGGCCGTAAAACAGATGTTTCGTCCTTAGAGGGATAATACGGTGAAGACAGGGAACAGATACATCAAATGGCGTTGCTACTAGAGATTCGTGGGCCGGGATAGCTCAGTAGGTATAGCGATTCACTACGGGCTGGACGGTCCGGGGATCGAATCCCGGTGTGGGCGAGATATTTCGCAACCTTCCAGACAGGCCCTGGGGCCCACTCAGTCTCCTATATAATGGATATCGGGTCTCTTTCCCGGGGGTAAAGCGGCCGGGGGGTGGAGTTGACCACCCACCCCCATCTAGGGTTAAAGAAAGAGTATAGCTATAACTCTACTCCCCCTCTGGGCCTTCATGGCCTGTTCTAGGGTGAACTTTACCTTTCACAAGATATTCTGTCTATATGGTAACAAGATCAAATGAACTGACTGTATGCATTTAGGTAAATATGGGCTTTTCATAAATTTGAAATTTGCTGTATTTTAAGACACGGTTCAATTGTTAGCACGGTTGTGGGCAGGCAGTGTCCCTCTTGTCACGCACATTCTCCCGGTATTAGCCTCACGCTAGCTGCGACATCCATCATTCATGTTCCATCTCCATTACTCAGTCAGCCACGTGTCTAGACACCCTTTAACAAGCCACAGTCATCACGCCCCGACGTGTAACGTCGCAACTCCTCAACCTACACAGTTCCAGTCTAAAGCTTTATTTTGACACTTCGCAGAAAACTGCAACCCACACGCTTTTCTTTCGTAAGACGGACGTCGTGAGGAAAAATGTACTGGAAAAGAGAAAACATATAAATTGTTTTCAAATACGCTTCAATTTAATACTGCAGGTTCTTCATAAGTTAGTTAGTTAGTTAGTTAGTTAGTTAGTTAGGCTCTTCATAAGAACACTGTGGTCATTATCGTGCTTAAGAAGTCTCCGGATTCTTATTGGACCAGATTTTTCTTTGCGGTGTATACACGAACCTCTCTACGAATCATATCGGGTGACAGATGAATCCGTTTCACGTCAAGATCTTGCCGTCACATTTAGGGGCATTTCTTGATGTGCTACATTGCATGACAAGTTTTGCTTGCAGCATGCGACAGTATCACATTCGCACATAACCATTCTGCGATTTGACACGCAAATTTCGCGCAATTAACATGGATATTATTGGCATTTTTGCAATATTAGTAATACATGAACAAAATATGTATTTTGTCTTCATAAATTTAACCACCGCGGTTTATGTATTCCATGCCAACAGCGACATAACTCGTTTCGACATTTCTTTTTGGGTGTGACATCATCGGTGTAAAAAGGGAGGCAATTTAGGTATAAATGAAATATTGAGGCGCGTTCGCGTAACCATTGTTGCCGAGCAAAAGCAATAAGTATTATATATTCTGAGTGTGTGTCTGTAGCCTTATTTATCCAGCATGCAAAGCGCATGCGCCGTATTATATTGTCATCTGTGGCCCCTATGTCTCTACACTGTTTTTCAACATTATCTCATAAAGGGCACGATTTTCGGAAAAAAGTTACTGAAGGTAAAATACGTTTTCTATTTTTTCTACAACGTTTTCCTGAAATGTTGCTCATTCTAAGAAGAATTGAGAGAGGGATTATCATAAATGTAAGTAGGTCTTCATGCAAAGTACTCGTAATTCTTGTCAGAATTTAATGAAACTCGAATTTTCTCGAATAGGTTTCGAAAAATACTCAAATGTCACATTTCATGAAAATCCGTCTAGTGGGAGCCGAGTTATTCCATGCGTACAGACAGACAGACAGAAAAGACATAACGAAGCTAATAGTAGCCTTTCGAAATTTTGCGAAAAGCTACTAAAAATCGCTACTGTTATTCGTGTGTCCCGAGTTTTGTCAAAATCGGTGCAGTAACAACCACACTTTACTTAAGGGCTCTAAGCTACATGTATCCGAACTTTGTGCGTTATTTTACTGATACTGATACAATTGGTATAAGAGATCTGCGTGTAATGTCGGTTATTTGTGAGATTCGCTCATGTCGGTGAAAGCTTAAGGCAATTATAAAATAAAGAACGCCTTGTTAAAGTCTGTTTACCACGCCACGGTATATACCATCTGCCATCTTCCTGGAACTTGTTATGCCATCAGCCTCTCAGGATCGCCTAAGGCAGTACACGTGAGTACTGCGCACAATTACACTCAAGTTTCAGTTTAATAAACATGCATTTGTAACAGCCTATTTTGGTAAGCGTGTTAGTGCCATTGGCGCAAGACGTTACACAGAAGACAGTCACAGTTGCCTGCTGTAGAAGATAGTGACAAAATGTAGGACAGTTTTTTTTTTATGAACTCGTAAAAGCAGAAGAATATTCACATTTTGTTCAACAATGTGAAGTTCTGCCAACAATACTTTTGATGTTAGAACTAATTCCAGTCAAGGTTTTAATACCAAGACATGCATCTCTGTTGAAGAAGCAACTGGAATGCAGAACAGATGAATTTATGAGTTATAAATATTTCGCTGCAGCGTAGCTGAGTTTAGTGTTCTTCTGGGGTCTGACGCTGCTTCAAGAGGTAATACCATACTTTTTCTTCAAGGTCCAGCGGGTCATAAGACCCAGTGCCTTTCAAGTGTCGTTATACGATTTATGTTCTCGCAGTGTCATATTCCAGAAGCAGGCAATTCACAGCTCAACTTAATAAAAATTTCATAAGCATTTCTAGCGTGATTAAACTCTTCAGGGCTCTGACAATCGTATAGGACTCACTGACATAATCTTCCCTCTTTGAACCATGTCCATCTTATAATTTTTTACTGAAGAAATACTTTTCGAAAGCCGGCTACCTTCAGTCAACGAAAGCGCCTAATCTGGTGGACCTCTTAGATAGGCTATTCTCAGTCACTTGGAGCAGTGCTTTACTTGCTGTAAACGGCAGCAATGCCGGCTTCCGAAGGGTTGTGCTTCATTAAAACATTAGAAAATATGCAAAGTCCAAAGAGAGAAGATTATGTCAGTGATTTCTAAATATATCTGAGCCGATCCCAGTGGCCGCGCGGGCTAAGGTGTGGGTCTACGGCCGCTCGCTTACTGGGATTGTGGGTTCGAATCTCGCCGACGGCATGGATGTCTGTCTGTTGTGAGTGTTGTGTGTTGTCAGGTAGAGGTCTCTGCGACGGGCTGGTCACTCGTCCGGAGGAGTCCTATCAAGTGTGGTGCGTCTAAAGTGTGTGATCGTCAAGCCTCGATAATGAGGAGGCCTAGGCCCCCAAGGGGCTGTCAAGCCATTGAAAAAAAAATTAATCTGAAATTTAATGCCTAATTTTTAAAAATAAGGAGCCTAATACCACTGCTAATGGCAGTCGTAATTTTATATGATGTAAAGGTAAAGCAATCCCATTACAGGCCTGGATAGGCCCTGAGATTTCCAGGAGGTTGAGGCTCACAGATTTCAAGACAATCGGCACATGAAGGTGGTAAGGTTGTCAGCCGTACGCACTGGTCACCTTTACCTTCCAGGAAATTTCTGTTAGAGGCTCAGTCGACCCCAGGTTCATAGTGTGACCGAAACGATTATGTCAATGAAAAATTCCAATGACACCATCAGGAATCGAACCCGCGACCTTCCGGCTTGTAACGCAGTGCCTCAACCAACTGCGCCACCGCGTGCCCCCATAATTTCATGTGTATTTATGAAAGGTGTGGGCTAAGATCCAGAACTGTAGCCAATCCCGCTGTCTGATAACACCGATGAATAACTTGCCGAAATGAATCAAACGTCAGATGCTGTCCTTTAAAAGCTGCTAAGCCGGAAAAAAATGTAATTTGAAACTTGCACTCAAATAGACGAATCAACATATGGTGCAGTTTTACACCAGTACTTGTGTTTGAGGGAACTTTTATGAAGGGGGTTTTTTCTTTCTGTCGACCGCTCACAAAGAGGGCCATTGGACGTTATGTGCTGAAGGCTGTGAGTTTACTATTTGAAGAGGTAATGTTGGTCAAATTGTGTTCGCATGTGTGGAGTGCGAAGGTACTTCTGACAGGGCATAAGAAAGGACACGGCGAGTTGCTCCTCATGCAAACTTTATTATACTTTGCATCATTCATACAGCACCTATTGCATTACGTGACATTCTGTTACAATTACATTTTGTGCTACAAGAGGCCGTAAAAGTTGTCAGCTTGCCCTTTGAACTCTCACGTAACTGCAATATTGTGTGGAAGTGTAGAGAGACCACAAATAGCATTTATTATATTCGGAGTTAAATTTCTTAAATAGGGACATTTGAGTTGACAGAAGAAATAAACAGTTTTTCTTAAGGTGTGTTTTTCTTAGCTTCATCAACATCTTTTTTTCTTAAGAAGTGACCTTTACTTCTATCGCATTTATCAGAATATTTGATAAATTTCAAAAGACTGTAGCACCAATCTTGAAGTTCCAAACACAAAAAAAAATTTCATATTTTTGACAAATTTCGCGTTTATAAAAATGACACTTTGGAAAAATCTTACTGAGCGTGTCAGCATAGAAATATTTTGTTAGCACGGTTCAACATTTCAAACAAAATGATTGTGAATTCGAAGAAACCAAACCTCAAGTTGTGGCCCTGCTAAATAATCTTCACAATAATTGTTAAGGCCGCTTTGTAATCCAAATCTCTCTGCGTGATTGGGCCGAAAATTATTTCGGAATGCCAGTCGGTGATAAAATAATTCAACCGCCTATAAAATCCCAGAAATTTTTATTGTAACGTACCTGTTATACGTCGTAAAATTTAATTTAATTTTTCGTTTTGGTCTCTTGTTTATATCCACAAGAGTATGTTGTACTCTCAAATGTTATATTCTGTCGAACAGTGGATGCAATGACAGGCCTTGGAATTGACTTAAGACCAATCCTTCATCCTATATTAAATTACCTACTCTCAAATATGCAGGATCATCCTTCCTATTGAATAAATATTGCTAAACTTCACTTTATATTTACCGTGGATCTGTTTATAATTGAATTATTTATACCAAAAAATGCACTAAGACAGTTTTCCCACTGTTTTCTTTATTATTACGATGCCCCAATACTCATTTCGGCAGTTATTCTGCCATCATCAGGGGGTATTTTAAGTGAATTTTTTACATAGACCAATTCTTTGGTTACGTCATAACAGTGACCAGTATACCATAACCATATACCATTAACCACACAGACAGGAGGGAAGGAGGTCCTACCAACAACATAACACACAGATAACTGGAACACACGCTGAAAATAGGACCACGCTGCCATTACTTAATAATTATACTATAGAGGATAGTATAATATACTACTTGATTTTATTGTAATTTTTAAATTTAATAACTTTTAGCAGCTTAACAATACCACTAATTATAAAAAATTGTATACGATGTGGTAACAAATACTGACTCACTGTTATGACGTAACCAAAGAATTGGTCTATGTAAAAACTCACTTAAAATACCCCTTGATGATGGCAGAATAACTGCCGAAATGCGTATTGGGGCATCCTTATAATAAAGAAAACAGTGGAAAAACTGTCTTAGTGCATTTGTTGGTATAAATAATTTAAATATTGCTAAGTTTGTAATATTAAACGTAAAATAGTGAAGTTTTTCGAAATATTGTTATATACAGGGTATACACAAAAGAATGGTGCGGTTTTAATAGTGTTCACTATTAAACCCGCACCATTCTTTTGTGTATGCCCTGTATTAATGGCAGAGCCAATCGTAATAACATACAACGTAAACCCATTAATGAATATTAAATCATGTCATTCCAGACTGATATTTTAATTTACTACAAGCAACATAAAACAATACACTACAGGAAAAGTCTAACTAAATAAATAATTTTTTTTTTTCAGTCGTGATGGAAAATAGTAAATCCTACCGTAACAGATAAACTTCAGTTCAGTTGTCACAGCATCGCCTCACGTTCGCATACAGAATTCGATCGTATATCTCACGCATTAAAATAATATCACGCACAAATTTTATCCGCTCCTAACGATACATTTATAAAATAAACACGTTTAGAAGTTCTTCACCGAAACACGACACATATGTATTGTGACGTCAGAGATTACATTGCGATGAACTGTCATGAGTTCTGGTTGCTATGGCAAACAGTTCTTATTGGTATGAAAGCTCTCGAATTTAAATCCCAGACGCAACTTTCCTACAGCAGTATTTGCTAATGCTGTCACCGCTCGAAGTCAGCCCCACTCGGTTGACAGTCCCACGTTTGTTGCGTTGAGTTCCAGCTGCCTTTTGTCTACAATGCGGTGTACCGCTGAGCGTTTCACACATTCTAGTGGAATTCCAGTCCTGGAAAGGACAGCTTGGTGAATACCACATCCACAGCCCGTTGCACGGTGTCCTAACAGATGATCACTGTAACGTTTTTTGTGTTTTTTGGTATTCGTTACGAGTAATACTTAGCGGCAATTACATAAATATTTTTATTTAATACATTTTGTTGTTTTAACTTCAAAGCCACATAAATATCCATGGTTTTGTGTTTATTTCACTTGCATGAACACAAATCCCTTGAAAATAAGTCCCAATACAGTCTGTTACTTTTAATCAAATCTTATAGAAATAAATTAAAAAATAAGTTATAACATTCTGACGTCGACAACTGTAAATAACTTAAATTCTTAAATGGTATATCCAGTATGGATAACAGAAAGTACACCTCAGACCATCCTGTAATCAGCATTGTTCTGTCATAGCAACAAGCTTGCATCCAGGCGTAGAAAAAATCAGTTTCAAGTGTCTGGAGCCAAGAGGTGACAGCTTGCTTCACGTCGGCGTCTGTTGCAAATCGCTTACTAGCCAGATACTACTTAAGGAGTCCACAGAGACAGAAATTAGTTGGCCCGTGATCGAGTCTGTAGAGATTGTGGTCAGTAGGTTCCTAGCAGCAGCGCAGTATAACAGCCTCAAGACGAATTGTCAGTAGATGTCAGTAAAAATTCTCTGAAGCCACGTAAAATAGTTAGGCTACCGTGTCTGTAGATAGAAGTTTCAAAGAATTACAATGGCATGATTTGAGAATAAAGCGGTTAAAAGAGACTTGCCTTCCATTTTTTTTTTCACGGCGCAACAGCCCCTAGTGGGCCAGGGCCACATTATTATCGAGGCTTCACGATCACAATTAGACACACCACACTCGGTAGGACTCCTCTGGGCGAGTGATCAGCCCCGACGCAGAGGCCTCTACCTGACAACACACAACACTCACAAGACACAGACATCTATGCCCCCGGCAGATTCGAACCCGCAATCCCAGCAAACGAACAGCCGCAGACCCACGCCTTAGACCGTCACGGCTACGTTCCATTGGTAAGTCTAATTAGATAGACTCGGAAATTGCTGGAAAGTGTAATGAATATTTGAAAGGGCAAATATTAAAATGCTAGAAAGAATAAAATTTTTTATTTCATATCAGACCTCCCTGCGTATTGGGAAACTTGATCTACATTATATTTTCAGTGGAATTTTTAGTAAGTTTCCGTGTCGTTGCTTGACAAATCGAGCTAACACATTTTAAATATTTAAATTGAAGCCAAGCACATTGCGGAAGTTTCGCTGAAATATTCAAAGGGCCTCAGATTGCAAGTAAAGGGATGTGCTGCTCGCTCCATTATTAAGTTCCTCTGCAAAGCCATCAATCAATTTTCCCCAAGAATAAACACGCCCGTCTTAGGGCTGTGTTTAGTGTGCAGGATTTGCATCGCCAGCAGCGCGGCTTAGCGTCGATAACGCAGATCGAAGACGTCTGTCCCTGGCGCTCCGTGCGATTCAATAGCCATTAAACTACTCCTGCTAACATGAATGTGGAGCAAAGCGTGCTTCATTACGAGTGAATTTCATAAACGTAATTTAAATTGCCGATCCCAGTGACAGCGCTGTCTAAGGCGTGGGTATACGGCTGCTTCGCTTGCTAGGATCGTGGGTTCGAATCCCCCTGTGGGCGTGGATGTCTGTTTTGAGTGTTGTCGTGTTGTCAGGTAGAGGTCTCTGCATCGGGCTGATCACTCGTCCAGAGGAGTCCTACCAAGTGTTGTGTGTTTGAGTGTCATCGTGGTCACAATGAGGAGACCCTGCCCCACTAGGGGCGGTTGAGTCGTGGGGGAAAAAAACTTTAAATTATACGTAGGACACAAAAATACGTTTACATAAATGTTTATACCGACGGACCTGTCATTATGAAGCAGAATCAAATAGAACTGATCACGTGTGGACAGTTCCGTTATTTGCAAGCATTATTTGAGCGTCTATACGTAATTCAAAGACTCTTCCTGTACAGATTAGTTAGTTAGTTCCTCCTGTCGCTCCTTGCGGAGCATAGGGCCTCCTTTCAGAGCTTTCTTGGTCTCTGTACAGATTACTAGGAGTATTACTATGTAGCTTTTGTTTTCGTTAATAGAGCGAAACTTTTGTGAACGAAATATTTACATTTCAGAAATAAGCGTTTTGTAAAGTAAAGGGTACAAATTTCGTAACATTGCCGCATATCTGTAGCAATTAAGTAAATTTTAACCATATACAGGGCATACACAAAAGAATGGTGCGGTTTTAAAAGTGAATAAAAAATTTATGTCTCACATTACACGGGCACAACATACACCGTCAGCGGCGGCAACTGTCCAAGTTTCTCATGCGCTACCAGCAGTTTGCTTTTGCCCACGTCCATCCATGAAATTCGTGATCGGATAACGCATGCACTGCAGGCCATTACAGCGGACATGCTACACCGGGTCTGGGATGAGTTTGATTACCGTGTGGATGTGTGTCGTGTGACCCAGGGTGCACACATGGAAGGATTGTAATTACCAAATGAGAAACTTGGACAGTTGCCGCCGCTGACGGTGTAGTTGTGCCCGTGTAAGATGAGAAACACATTTTTTATTCACTTTTGAACCGCACCATTCTTTTGTGTATGCCCTGTATTCAGCCTGAGTTTGGGGACCGATATTGTCCCCGAAACACAGTGTTTTACTCATTCTTATTTCTTAATTTTAGCTCAGCAGTGGCCCAACCCACGAAGCTAAGAATCCGAAATTAATTTTGCATCTCTATTGAAGTGTTTAATGAGAACTTGTTCCAGTGGTGACGTATAAACCGCCGATACACAGGAGTAACATAACGCGAAGTGATGCAATATTGTTTTGCAGTTAAGATACAAAAAACTAACCGTAACATACGTTTCAAAATAATTGTTTGAAAGTTTAAACCCCCTGCTGAGGTATTCGAAATACGAAGAGGTGTTACAAATATATTTATATCAGTTTAACAATAACGTCATTATGTTATTGTTAAATAACATTAACGTAAGATTCAGTGGCCCGGACAAAGGATTCCTGTGCTCCATTTCGAAACTGCAAATATCTGACTTAATATCATTTGACATAAGATTAGAAACTCATCTTTTTCTGTACCATTACAGGCCTGGAGAGCACTTAGGGCTCCAGGAGGTTGAGGTTCCCACAAATTTTACACAATCGGCACACGAAGTTGGCAAAGTTTGTCAGTCCTATAAAACAGTCACTTTTTTTTCAATGGCTCGACAGCCCCTTGGGGGGCCTAGACCACATCATTTTTCGAGGCTTCACGATCACACTTTTTAGACACACTATACTCGGTAGGACTCTCTAGACGACTGATCAGCTCGTCGCAGAGACCTCTACCCGACAAACACAACTACTCACAACAGACAGACATCATGCCCCTGGGGGATTCGAACCCACAATCCCAGAAGCGAACGGCCGCAGACCCACGCCTTAGACCGCGCGGCCACTGGGATCGGCACAGTTAATTTTACCCCGCAGGAAATACCCATGGTACTCATTACTCTTAGAGGATGAGTTAACCCCAGGACCACAGTGCGGCCTGAAGGCTTAAGTCAAAGAAAAATCCCAATGACTCCATCGGGAATCGAACCCGCGACCTTCTGGCTTGTAATGCAGGTCCTCAACCAATTGCGCCTCCACGTAACCAACAATCTCATTTGTTCATGTCGGTATTTATTCGTAGGTCATATATAATTTTAAAATCAGTGTAATATTTTCGCTTTGCTATTATTTTGATCAAAATTTTTCATTCATTTTATATGCAAGTAAGAATGCAGTGTGTTTCATTCTTTTCATTTATGTATATTATTTGATTTATGTGTTCCTTCAATCTGTTTACAAATTTTAAGCTATTCCACACAAATAATATGCCAACTCTGAATGCTATGGTGTTACGTTCATGTGTCTTCTTTTCTCCGAGACTGTAACAGCAACATTTTAGGCAAGAGACGATACAGTTAAAAAAAAATCATATCACGCAAAGATCCAATTCTACGAAGAAGTTGAATTTATGTATGGAAGCCATTAGCTTGCCAAGGCAACAGAAACGACGCCAGACGTAATTCGAAGGCTAAACAGGGAAGATGTTACGTTGTGTGTGTCTTTTCTCTACGATTCTAAGAGCAAGTATTCAGAAACTAGAATTTCATTCTGTCTTCGAGATTAATTCTTAAACCGTAATACTCTTCCTTTAGCTGCATTAAATTCTCTGACTTACACTAAATTTCTCTTCACTCATGTTTTATTTACAACCTATTATTTTGTGGAATCTTCAAGTAGATCTTCACATTTGCCATTCCTTTGTTTCCTGTATCGTCATTGAAGCTGTTCATCTTGATGCTTCCAGCAGTCGATTTCGCTAAACAATGAATCAGAATGTTTTATATAGGAGTATATATATATATATATACTGTATATACAGGATGTAACCGAAGAAATCTTCCGTACTTCGGGAGAACTTTCCTTACGTTCAATTATATTTATGTACGCGAAAATTCTTATATTCGAATTTGAAAGTTTACAGTGATAATTAAGCGAAAAAATGTAATCTTCTTTGGTTTTACATTAAGACTTGTTTTAAGGTGTGTTTTTCGTACACTGCGCAGGTCCGTCCTTGAACCGATAGCCAAGACAAGCCATACAGAGGCCAGTTCATGTTATGTAAAGTACTTGGAACATAAGCACGATTTTTATGAAACCAATACCAGTTTTTCTACCGTAATTAGTCTTTGTGCGACTGAGATGATAATTAGATGTTAAGTAGAGTTGTTAACATTGCAAGAACTAAAAATTCATCCGGTTTTTAATGTCTATTTGGTAATCAATAGACGTAACCGTTCAACATCGGATATAAGTATGTTTGGTTATGTCGATATAGTTTAATATAAGAAACCTTCCCCTAAAGTAGGGTAGGTTTCTTATATGATTTATTTAAACCTCCTGAATCATGACACTTATTAAGATATACCTACAATAGCTATATTTTAATAAAGTGTTGCTTTATATTCTTGGGCCTTTGAAGAACAACAAGCTTATGTATATATATACCGGGTGTTTTAGTGACTGACAGCTTATAAAACAGCTTATATGTATATACCGGGTGTTTTAGTGACTGACAGCTTATAAACACGCTTAAAATCAATGTTATATAAGCTAACATTTTAGGTTCATTAACCAGTTGCTTATAGTTAATCAGTTTTTCACGAAAAAACCCCGATATTTTGAACCCACTGTCTATAAGACTCCAAAAATCAGGAGCTGTTAAATCGACTTCACATCTTCACTACGTATTTCCTTAAAATCCACTTTAATATTGTCCTACTCGTTCTTTATCCCAATTGGCATCTCCATTGGCGCTTATCAACCAAAATTATCTGTGAATTTCTTTTTTTTTTTCCTTAGGTACGCTAAAATAAGGTTGTCACTTCTTCTTCGTATTTTGAAGCCCTGATTTCAAATGTCGGTTCTTAAACCAACTATTTTGGCTCAATTAACCGATTCTTTACTAAGACCCTCAATTAACTTTAGCGGAGAAAAATAAAGTAGGCCTTGGCCTTGTTTTGTGTACTCCTCGCCGTATAATGAACTCACTGTTTCACTGGACACTGAGTAATATATACAGCCAAAAACAGCGCTGTATAAAACAAAAGCCTGTAATAATGCCTGCTACATAATCTTCCCATCTCATAAGAACATTTGGTGATATGTATAATTTATATTTTTGTGTTAAACATCTAACATTACTACCAACATTTCTACAGGGGACAGGAGAAGTGCATAGAGCATTCTGGTGGGGAATCCTGAGGGAGAGAACCACTTGCAAGACCTAGGGATAGGTGGAAGGATAATGTTAAATTGAATCTCCAAGAAATAGGATGGGTGGACGTGGATTGGATTGATCTGGCTTAGGGCAGGAGCATGTGGCGGTCTGTTGTAAAGGCGGTAATGAAACTTCAGGTTTTATAAAATGTGGATAATTTCTTCACTTCTGGGGAAATATTAGCTTCTCAAGAAGGACTCTGCTCCATGGAATTAGTTAGCTATCTGTTCACAGACACGTTCTCCTCTTTGCCAGTATCTACCTGACCGGGCCAACAGAGTACTTGGAACGGAATCTCGTCTGCCCATACCTCCACCGCATTTATTTTCGTTCAAGCTGTTTTCACGACCATTAACTAGCTACTTTGCATAATAAGTGTGCTTGTTGGTTTAGTTGGCATTTCAGATATTCTGTTCAATAAATAACGAGAGACCTGGATAAACACAAACACTGGGTTCCCAATTGCAGGCGACCGCAGCTCAGATGCATAGAGCGTATTTTGTCTGTAGTGTGTCTGCCAGCGAGTTTGTACACTAATACGAGAGGCAGCCGATCGCAGTGGCCTTGCGGTCTAAGGCGTGGGTCTACGGCCGCTCGCTTGCTGGGATTGTGGGTTCGAATCCCACCGGGGGCATGGATGTTTGTGTTGTGTTTGTTGTAAGGACGGTAGCATGGAACGTAAAGTGACATGAAGGACGAAAGGATTTAAACAGTACAAAAATGGATCAAAGGGGAAAAACCCCGGACATGCGAAAAAAAAAAAAAAATCCCGTCTAGGACATGGATGTCTGTCTGTTGTGAGTGTTGTGTGTTGTCAGGTAGAGGTCTGTGTGACGGGCTGATCACTCGTCCAGAGGAATCCTACCGAGTGTGGTGTGTCTAAAGAATGTGATCGTGAAGCCTCGAAAAATGAGGTGGCCTAGACCCCCAAGGGGCTTTCGAGCCATTAGGGAAAAAAACAGTATAAAACCCCAGAGGACCACCTTCTGACCATTATCTGTCATGGAAACTTGGAAAACTTAAGCCTTAAGAACTTCGCGAGAACTTAACAGAAATTTGTAGTATTTCATGTACGAGGGTCTTCTTTCTTACTGCCGTATTGATAACGATTAAAGTCTTTCTGACGTTTTAAGCAAATAGTTATTGACTTTTCGTATTAGTTTCCTTCGTCGTTCTCCGGTTTTTTTTTTTCAAGAAGAGTGGAGTGAAACCCCTGAAGATGGAGCAGCATGCTTCTTCGAAACATCTAAAAATATTTTCAGACGACCTGATGTGTCATCTCAGATGAGTTGGGTCTTTAAATGCACCGTTATGTGCCGTTTTGATTTTTGATCCTCGTAAGTTTCTGAAAGTTTATCATGCTAGTAAAATTCATACAGCGTATAAATTTTTAAGTAGAGTCATGTAGGAAATTATCACTTGTGTTCATAATACATAGATTGATGACTGTATATCCAAACTGATAAGCATATAACTGAAATACAATTTACATGTAAATAAATTTTAAACCACATTTATTTAAATTTAAACACCGCGGTTTTCTTAATATATTCACATAACCACGTACTAAACTTTTAGAAAAGAAATGAGTCTGTACACGAGTATCATACCATCACACTTGAACAGACCTCTAAAAACCTTTATAGCACAGGAATATTGTGTGGCTGATGAGATATTCGATATGTTACATTGTCAACGTTAGTAGATCCGATCCCAGTGGCCGCGCGGTCTAAGGCGTTGGTCTTTGGCCGCTCGCTTACTAGGATTGTGGGTTCGAATCCCGCCTAGGACATGAATGTCTGTCTCTTGTGAGTGTTGTGTGTTGTCAGGTAGAGGTCTCTGCGACGGGCTGATCCCTCGTCCAGAGGAGTCCTAACGAGTGTGGTTGTGCCTGTGTGTGTGATCTCGAAAACCACAACAATGAGGCGGCCTAGGCCCCCTAGGGGCTGTTGAGCCACACAAAAGAAAAACGTGAGTAGAAAGCTGTGAAGGCGTAAGGAGAAATGGAGGCGAACTCCAGGTTTTATTAACCTTGGCGATACATGAAAAGGGGATGTCTGTTTTTTACGCATCGCCAGATTTATTTCACATCTCTGATAGCTTTTAAATAGCACAAAGCCAGCCTGAATATTGTGCTGAAGAGAAAAAATATTGTGCTGAAGAGAAAAAAATATTGTGCTGAAGAGAAAAAATATTGTGCTGAAGAGAAAAAATATTGTGCTGAAGAGAAAAAATATTGTGCTGAAGAGAAAAAATATTGTGCTGAAGAGAAAAAATATTGTGCTGAAGAGAAAAAATATTGTGCTGAAGAGAAAAAATATTGTGCTGAAGAGAAAAAATATTGTGCTGAAGAGAAAAAATATTGTGCTGAAGAGAAAAAATATTGTGCTGAAGAGAGAAAATATTGTGCTGAAGAGAAAGATTTATGTTCGTGCCGGTTGTACATTCTACGGAAAAATGTCATTGTAGCTCATAATTTCCATCATCACTAGCATCATCGAAGATTACACTATTTTTATCCCACAGCAAACAGGCTGTTTTTCTTTCCTACAGCTGATTCCGGAAGCTCTTGCTGGTGATTTTATCTGGTTGGTTTGTAGCTTCAAGTACTCACTTAGTGGCAGTGTTCTCTAGTCAGTGCTGTCGTCACAAAATTGAAATTTATTGTTTAGATTGTATACAGTGTAGCTGTAGGCCTATCCTACTTTCTCTATACTCGTGCATTTTGATTGGTTCGTGAATTCGTGACTCATTAATTAATGATAGTTGCGTCAAACGGTCTTTGTCTTCGTGAAGTACTGAAGTGGTAACAATACAGGCAGTGTACTATAATGTAATATTGAGGCGCGTTCGCGTAACCACTGTTGCCGTGAAAAAGCAATAAGTATTACATATTCTGAGTGTGTGTCTGTAACCTTAGTTATCCAGCATGCAATGCGCATGCGCCGTATTATATTGTCATCTGTGGCCTGTCTGGCTGTACCATATTTTTGCACATTATCCCATAAAGAGCACGATTTTCGGAAAAGATGTACACAGGTCTTCATGTAAAGTACCCTTTATTCATGTCAGGTTTTAATGAAACTTGAATTTTCTCGACAACTTTTTGACAGCTTCTCACGTATTAAATTTTATGAAAATCCGTCCAGTGGTAGCCGAGTTTTTCCATGCGGACGGACAGACACGACGAAACTAATAGTCGCTTTTCGCAATTTCGGTCGGCATTACATCGTCATATTTCGCTGATAATATCTATCAAGCAAAGAAGTGAAATTTTGATTTAATAATATCCCCCTGAGAAAATAATATATATGAAGGAATCCATTGAACGATTATCTTTGGAAGTCACAGTTGAAGATGCCGTGAAGTAACACGTGAATACTATAATAACTCAGTCATATGACGTCACGTCTCTATTTGCTGATATTCCCCTAGAACATTGTTTCACCTCTAGCTAATGCTCTATGACAATCTGTCTACACGTATTCTTGTGTGCTGTGATAGACCTAGCTGCTTCTGTAAATATCTCTGCTGCGTTTTGCAGCTGACTGTCTCCTCGCGTGCTGGCAGAAAGCGATGACTTTGTTCTGCACAAATTAGCTTGATTCTTCCTGCAAGCCTATACCCACAGCTGTGTCCCGACTTCCCTCTACTGTCACACTGTGAAATCCGTTCAGAGTTTGAGACATCAAAGATAATCCCTGTCAACTTTGTTAGACTTCCTTGTTTGCTCCGTCGCACAAACCTATCAAATAACTGAGGCGTTCAGAAGTTACAGCGTTTAGTGTAGGTTAGGATCGCCCACAGCAGTTAGCACTATTACAAGCTGTAAGTTTGTAGGGACTTACATTGTATAGTCCAGCCATCTGGTTTCAGAATTATAGTACCGTATATATTTATATGCCGATCCCAGTGACCGTGCGGTCTAAGGCGTGGGTCTACGGCGCTCGTTTACTGGGATTGTGGGTTCGAATCCCAACGGGGGCATGGATGTCTGTGTTGTGTTTGTTGTAAGGACGGTAATATGGAACGTAAAGTGACATGAAGGACGAAAGGATTTAAACAGTACAAAAATGGATCAAAGGGGAAAAACCCCGGACAGACAAAAAAAAAAATTCCCGCCGGGGCATGGATGTTTGTGTTGTGTTTGTTGTAAGGACGGTAATATGGAACGTAAAGTGACATGAAGGACGAAAGGATTTAAACAGTACAAAAATGGATCAAAGGGGAAAAACCCCGGACAGACAAAAAAAAAAATTCCCGCCGGGGGCATGGATGTTTGTGTTGTGTTTGTTGTAAGGACGGTAATATGGAACGTAAAGTGACATGAAGGACGAAAGGATTTAAACAGTACAAAAATGGATCAAAGGGGGAAAACCCCGGACAGACAAAAAAAAAATTCCCACCGGGGGCATGGATGTTTGTGTTGTGTTTGTTGTAAGGACGGTAATATGGAACGTAAAGTGACATGAAGGACGAAAGGATTTAAACAGTACAAAAATGGATCAAAGGGGAAAAACCCCGGACAGACAAAAAAAAAAATTCCCGCCGGGGGCATGGATGTTTGTGTTGTGTTTGTTGTAAGGACGGTAATATGGAACGTAAAGTGACATGAAGGACGAAAGGATTTAAACAGTACAAAAATGGATCAAAGGGGAAAAACCCCGGACAGACAAAAAAAAAAAATTCCCGCCGGGGGCATGGATGTTTGTGTTGTGTTTGTTGTAAGGACGGTAATATGGAACGTAAAGTGACATGAAGGACGAAAGGATTTAAACAGTACAAAAATGGATCAAAGGGGAAAAACCCCGGACAGACAAAAAAAAAATTCCCACCGGGGGCATGGATGTTTGTGTTGTGTTTGTTGTAAGGACGGTAATATGGAACGTAAAGTGACATGAAGGACGAAAGGATTTAAACAGTACAAAAATGGATCAAAGGGGAAAAACCCCGGACAGACAAAAAAAAAAATTCCCGCCGGGGGCATGGATGTTTGTGTTGTGTTTGTTGTAAGGACGGTAATATGGAACGTAAAGTGACATGAAGGACGAAAGGATTTAAACAGTACAAAAATGGATCAAAGGGGAAAAACCCCGGACAGACAAAAAAAAAAATTCCCGCCGGGGGCATGGATGTTTGTGTTGTGTTTGTTGTAAGGACGGTAATATGGAACGTAAAGTGACATGAAGGACGAAAGGATTTAAACAGTACAAAAATGGATCAAAGGGGAAAAACCCCGGACAGACAAAAAAAAAAATTCCCGCCGGGGCATTGATGTTTGTGTTGTGTTTGTTGTAAGGACGGTAATATGGAACGTAAAGTGACATGAAGGACGAAAGGATTTAAACAGTACAAAAATGGATCAAAGGGGAAAAACCCCGGACAGACAAAAAAAAAATTCCCACCGGGGGCATGGATGTTTGTGTTGTGTTTGTTGTAAGGACGGTAATATGGAACGTAAAGTGACATGAAGGACGAAAGGATTTAAACAGTACAAAAATGGATCAAAGGGGAAAAACCCCGGACAGACAAAAAAAAAAAATTCCCGCCGGGGGCATGGATGTTTGTGTTGTGTTTGTTGTAAGGACGGTAATATGGAACGTAAAGTGACATGAAGGACGAAAGGATTTAAACAGTACAAAAATGGATCAAAGGGGAAAAACCCCGGACAGACAAAAAAAAAATTCCCGCCGGGGGCATGGATGTTTGTGTTGTGTTTGTTGTAAGGACGGTAATATGGAACGTAAAGTGACATGAAGGACGAAAGGATTTAAACAGTACAAAAATGGATCAAAGGGGAAAAACCCCGGACAGACAAAAAAAAAATTCCCACCGGGGGCATGGATGTTTGTGTTGTGTTTGTTGTAAGGACGGTAATATGGAACGTAAAGTGACATGAAGGACGAAAGGATTTAAACAGTACAAAAATGGATCAAAGGGGAAAAACCCCGGACAGACAAAAAAAAAATTCCCCCGGGGGCATGGATGTTTGTGTTGTGTTTGTTGTAAGGACGGTAATATGGAACGTAAAGTGACATGAAGGACGAAAGGATTTAAACAGTACAAAAAAAATGGATCAAAAGGGAAAAACCCCGGACAGGAAAAAAAAAAAAATCCCCCGGGGCATGGATGTCTGTCTGTTGTGAGTGTTGTGTGTTTCAGGTAGAGGTCTCTGCGACGGGCTGATCACTCGTCCAGAGGAGTCCTACCGAGTGTGGTGTGTCTAAAAAGTGTGATCGTGAAGCCTCGAAAATTGACGAGGCCTAGGCCCCCAAGGGGCTGTCGAGCCATAGAAAAAAAAATGCATTTATATTCGTCATAACGGATAATTAAAATTAAACGTAAAATATTGATTGTGGCTGAACACGTTTCCAATTAAGTATAGAGTTTAATTCCGACAGTATTAAAAATATTTCAATAAAATAAAACGAAAAAATTTTGGGGTTATTAAATTTATTAAATTTATGGTGCTACTGTCCTTTCTAGAGTCAGCGTCTCTAGATGTGATTTTCCGCAGGCAACGGAAAACACAGACGTGGTAATCAACTAGTCAAGTTCGGTAGGTATGATGTCTTATCGTCAGGGATTATTGTCGTGTGGAACGTTAACAGACTACCGTCCTACACTCCACGCTGCACTCCAAAATTAAACAAAGAAATTTCAATTGGTAATTTAAACACTTCCCCAATTTATTATTATTTGTAGCACTCAATACAATTCACTTCTGCAATATTGATAACTTTTAGCAACGTGTTTTCTTTTATTATATTTTAGTTCAGCAGAAGCCGACAATCTTGTGGGACAGCTAATTTGTTTCCCCTAAACTCCACCAGATGAACAACCGACCCTGTCTTGTGTTCTCTTACAACTAGTTGATCCCAATCTTCGCAGTTTTCGTTCTACAAATGGCGGTTTATGACACACAGCTGGTAACATCGCTACTAAATTTTATGAAGGTTCATTTTCAAGTATTAAGGCTTATCAACAAAGAGTCTGCTTTCTAAATTTTTGAATAACCCGGGAATTGACAAAAGCCAGCAAGTCCTTTTAGTTTCTTGACTATTCTCCCCCATCCCCTTTTATGGCTGCCGGTCTGACCTTCCTTTTTGAGTCGCGTCTTCCTACGTCTGATGTTCTAATTGTTTTGCCAAAATAAAACTAGGGTGTCTACAAAGACGAAGAATAGGACTCGAACCCAAGCTGTCCGGTAACAATGGGCTCACACCGACTGCAAGTAAACTCTCTTTGGTATCTTTCCCTAATACATATTCTTTTCTCCAACTCGTTTATGTCAGATTTATCAGTTACTGTAATCCGGTTATTTTCTTGTTAGTACTTCTGATTGAGTTTCGCAGCCACTAAATTTCACACTGACATCTCCCGTGTACGCAACAACAATAATTAATGCCCTCTTGATTATGTTAGGCTAATATTCAGGTAGCCTTGAACGGTTTGTGTTTAACAGTTGTAATTCAGCCCAAAAACGTTTAGAACTACCTAAATTTATTAGCTTCGTAATATCATCAAATATATTTCTGGCAGAATTTCCTTCTAACTTAAGCTTAGAAAATGATATTTTGTGTGTGTATTAGTGCTTGCTCCTCTAATTTATACTCTTGTGCTCATAGAAGCATTTTAACGATAAGTATTTAGAATTTATGCGACTGGAATCCTTCTTATATCCGGAATGCAGAATTCAATACAGTCAATAATAAAAACATGGCGGATGCGCAAAATGTGTGAGTTTGGAGCGACACTAGCGACCTCATACTTTAGTGTCCTGAAACGATGCGCTGTGTGGAATACGGACACAGTATCGGCAGGAAAGCTCACGCAATTTCGAGATCGTGTTTCCATATGCTCGGATACACGATGACTTGACCAGTTTGTAAATTATTTCTTATTCAAGAAGCTTGTACTAGGGAGAATGTTGGCTAAACAGACAGGCGCGGCGTCTGATATGGCCATGAAATGCAGAAAATATTTCATGGTTGATTGTAAGGTACATGAAGCAAGTAAATTTAGCGACTGAAGGAGCACAAACGCCGTACTATAGTCGACGTAAGAGTCTTTGTCATGGATAAAATTGCCTGTATGTGGTAAAAACGCACTTTTTCCCAAATAACAGGGATGGTGTCCTCTTGTATAACGTGAAAGCAGTCTAGACGTTCAGTTTCCGAGTGTAAAGAATTTCTAGAAACTTTACTGTTATTACGGATATTATCAGAAGTACCTGGAAAGTTTTGAAATGTGGTGCTGCAGAAGAATGGAGAAGATCAGTAGGACCGATTGCGTGAGAAGTGAAGAAGTATTACACAGAGTGAAGGAGGAGAGGAATATCGTACATACAATAAAAAGAAGAAAGGCTAACTGGATTGGTCACATCTTGCGTAGAAACTGCCTTCTGAAACACGTGATTGAAGGAAGGTTAGAGGAAGGATAGAAATGACGGGAAGACGTGGAAGAAGAAGTAAGCAGCTACTGGATGACCTTAAGAAAAGCAGAAGATACAGGAAATTGAAAGAGGAAGCACTAGATCGCACCTGTGGAGAACTCGCTTTGGAAGAGGCTACGGACCTGTCGTAAGACAGACTACAGAATGAAGAGGTTACGTGCCTGTCGTAAGACAGACTAGAATGAAGAGGTTACGTGCCTGCGTAAGACAGACTACAGAATGAAGAGGTTACGTGCCTGTCGTAAGACAGACTACAGAATAAAGAGGTTACGGACCTGTTCGTAAGATCAGACTACAGAATGAAGAGGTTACGTGCCTGTCGTAAGACAGACTACAGAATGAAGAGGTTACGTGCCTGTCGTAAGACAGACTACAGAATAAAGAGGTTTACGGACCTGTCGTAAGACAGACTACAGAATGAAGAGGTTACGTGCCTGTCGTAAGACAGACTACAGAATGAAGAGGTTACGTGCCTGTCGTAAGACAGACTACAGAATAAAGAGGTTACGGACCTGTCGTAAGACAGACTACAGAATGAAGAGGTTACGTGCCTGTCGTAAGACAGACTACAGAATGAAGAGGTTACGTGCCTGTCGTAAGACAGACTACAGAATGAAGAGGTTACGGACCTGTCGTAAGACAGACTACAGAATGAAGAGGTTACGTGCCTGTCGTAAGACAGACTACAGAATAAAGAGGTTACGGACCTGTCGTAAGACAGACTACAGAATGAAGAGGTTACGTGCCTGTCGCAAGACAGACTACAGAATGAAGAGGTTACGTGCCTGTCGTAAGACAGACTACAGAATGAAGAGGTTACGGACCTGTCGTAAGACAGGCTACAGAATGAATGATTATTTTTGGATCAAGTTTAATTTAATTTCTCTACCTTGGTAATAGGATTTTCATAGAAATGCTTCATTATATCAGGACTCTTCCACGGTCTGAAAACTTTACCTTCGCCACTAGAATAACTAATTGAGAAATTACGTTTTTTCTATGATTTCTTTAAGATTGACGTATTCTGGGATATTACGCCTTGCCGGATGTTAAATAGTTACAGACATTTCGGATGCAACACACTTTTCCGAAACGTCGGTAAACATTTACCAGTCGACATGACGTAACAACCCACGAGACTTGAGAGTTTAATAAAAACGGTTAACGGAACATATAATGTGTTTGAAATTCTTGTTTCACCTTGGTTTAATTTCTTTGAAAACAAATATATGACCCTTGTGACTACATTACGTGTATATAGGTATATCCATACTTATATAGCAAAACACGTGTGTCACATTTCATGTACATCATTTAGCCATTGACATGTCAGTTGGCAAGGAGCACACAGTACGTTTTACTGTAAAATCTGGGCATATTGCATGACCAGACAGGTCTGCTGAAGTGCGCTTTATACAAGTACAAACACAGCTGCAAAACATTAGTAGCGCTCGCTGGCCTTTGAATCAGACGCGGATGAATTGTAATGCTCCAAACGCATGCACTATCCACACATGATTGTTATATTTATGGATCAGTTTTGTTTCTATATCATTTGACTAATGCGTTTGTAGTCAGCACAGCTGGACAGTTATTCAGAACATATCAGAAACTTAAGATATAAAGTTGAATTGTACTAACACTTAACATAACATTAACATTAACGTAACCTACTTACTGACAGTTATTTTCTGAAAGCCTAGCCTTCTCATTAATCTTTTGAAAACTAACATAAATCTCATTTATATATTAAGATTCCTTTCGTACCGCGCAGTAAACACACTCCGTCTCAGTTATACAAACCAGTCAGTTAATGTTGTACAGTGAAATAATCGCTGTTTGTTCTGAGATCCACACAAAACACATAAATTCAGTCCGTACCGCGCAGTAAACACACTCCGTCTCAGTTATACAAACCATCAGTTAATGTTGTACAGTGAAATAATCGCTGTTTGTTCTCAGATCCACACAAAACACATAAATACAGTCCGTACCGCGCAGTAAACACACTCCGTCTCAGTTATACAAACCAGTCAGTTAATGTGTACAGTGAAATAATCGCTGTTTGTTCTAGATCCACACAAAACACATAAATACAGTCCGTACCGCGCAGTAACACACTCCGTCTCAGTTATACAACCATCAGTTAATGTTGTACAGTGAAATAATCGCTGTTTGTTCTGAGATCCACAAAAACACATAAATACAGTCCGTACCGCGCAGTAAACACACTCCGTCTCAGTTATACAACCATCGTTAATGTGTACGTGAAATAATCGCTGTTTGTTCTGAGATCCACACAAAACACATAAATACAGTCCGTACCGCGCAGTAATCCACTCCGTCTCAGTTATACAAACCATCAGTTAATGCTGTACAGTGAAATAATCGCTGTTTGTTCTGAGATCCACACAAAACACATAAATACAGTCCGTACCGCGCAGTAAACACACTCCGTCTCAGTTATAAAACCAATCGTTAATGTTGTACAGTGAAATAACCTAGTCGTGGTTATGTCTGTTACGTAAAAACAATAATGTTCAGAAATATCGCTGTTTGTTTGAATCCACACAAACACATAAATACAGTCCGTACGCGCAGTACACACTCGTCTCAGTTATACAAACCATCGTTAATGCTGTACAGTGAATAATCGCTGTTTGTTCTGAGATCCACACAAAACACATAAATACAGTCCGTACCGCGCAGTAAAACCACTCCGTCTCAGTTATAAAAACCAATCGTTAATGTGTGTACAGTGAAATAACCTTTGTTCTTCACTGTATAGGCCAGTAATTCTCAGACAAAATAAACTGTTGGACAGAATAAATAATTTGTAAAATGCGAAAAACAGTTTTTTTCAACATGTTTTCCCGTGAAAAGTCGACAAATTTATGTTTCTTTTGTCTATCTGTCCGCATGGAACAATTTGGCTCCCACTGAACGGATTTTCAAGAAATTTTTATATTTGAGAATTTTTCGAAAATCTTTCGAGAAAATTCCCTTTTTATTAAAATCTGACAATAATATCGAGTACTTTACATGAAGACCTTTGTACATTCACTGTATCTCAATGAATTCTCCTTAGAATAAGACATGTTGTACACAAAATTTGTAAAGAAAATCATAACACATTTATTTTCAACAATTATTTTCCCAAAATCGTGACGTTTATGAGATAACGTGAAAAACACAAAAGGCATTAATTAATTATTTAATTCCAACAAATGCACTATACACTACTTTTAGTGTTTTCTTGTCCCTACATATGTTTTGCCACTTCCTGTGCCATCATCAGGGGTGTCATCGAGAGTTCACAATCCTCAATGCATCCAATTCGACGACAGCCCTGATGATGGCACAGGAAGTGCCGAAACATATGTAGGGACAAGAAAACACTAAAACTGTGTAGTGCATTTGTTGGAGTGAATGAATGAATGAAATAAATAATTAATTACTGAAATGCACTTGTATATAATATAAAACAAAAGGCATTGTTACTTTTCCGCTACAAGAATGGTTACGCGAACGCGCTTCATTTTTACGTTATAACATGTTGTTGATATTGTTCAACGCTAAAGCAGGTGGTATATCGTGTATCAACTCGGCCTCATAAATGGTTAAATACAGTTTATTTGTTCCTCAAATTTTGTGGTTAAACAGTTCTTATTTGCTGTCTGGAAGTAATTAATGAAAAGAGTTTACGTTACAGCGCCTACGCCAGAAGCTGTTTTGTGGAAACAGGCTGCATTACGGGCAGGTGAAGTTCTATGGGGGCACCACATGCGGACCCTCGTTATTAGAAGTTGGGTCGTAAGGGCAACAGAGAGAATGTTGAGGTGGGGGGATGGGAGGGGGGGGGGGAGAAACAGCGAATGACCGGCAGCAGTGGCGTAGGGAACGATACATCGAGTATTTCAATGGACTTCGAAGTTCGTGCGTGTTTATATTGGTAAATCCAGAAAACAAATATATGTTGAAAATAAATATCCAAATAATATATAGATAATATTCAAATCAAAGAAGAGATTTTTTAGGGGAGATAATTTTCAGGCCGTAACGTGACATAAGGTTTGTGAGAATGGTTTTTAAGTACGTTATATTGCTGCCTGTTGCGCTGTGTGTACAACCGAACATTAACATTTAAACCAACAAACATAGTGTGTCTATTAATTCCGTTTTAGACCAACCAAATACACTTATTTATTTAAAGAACACTAAAATATTCTATAAAATGTTAGATAAAATACCCCAACGTATGTTTCGGCTTATCGATAAGCCATCATCAGGGAGTGTCACAACTGCTTGTTTATAAAACACGTACACATATTGGTCCTCTGTAGAGGAGTACAGTCATCGCCATATCTCACTAGACTTTCTTCCACCACTTGTTGCGTGAACAAATGCGATCATAAAATAACTTCTTATTACTTGTACACTTGTATACTTGTACACTTGTATACTTGTACACTTGTATACTTGTACACTTGTACACTTGTATACTTGTACACTTGTATACTGTACACTTGTATACTTGTACACTTGTATACTTGTACACTTGTACACTTATATACTTGTACACTTGTATACTTGTACACTTGTATACTTGTACACTTGTATACTTGTACACTTGTATACTTGTACACTTGTATACTTGTATACTTGTACACTTGTATACTTGTACACTTGTATACTTGTACATTTGTATACTTGTACACTTGTATACTCCTCTACAGAGGACCAATATGTGTACGTGTTTTATAAACAAGCAGTTTTGACACTCCCTGATGATGGCTTATCGATAAGCCGAAACACATGTTGGGGTTTTTTTATCTAACATTTTATAGAATATTTTAGTGTTCTTTAAATAAATATGTGCAATTGGTTGGTGTAAAACAGTATTAATGTTCAAAAATGCACGGTGAAATCAGAAAAAATAGTGTGTCTATTGTATAGACACTTTGGAATTTTTTGTTTTCTCGTAAAACGGATTACATAAATATTGCTCAAGGTATTATTGCTGTCATATTAATACACTTTCTTAAATGGCAGTATAAGAAATACTGAATTTTATGTCGTTTGTTACGTAGAAGCATATTGGATAAAGGCAAGTGGGAAAATCCTAACTAGCGTTATCGGGTTAGTGAAAACTAGTATCAAGAACGGAGATAAAATTAAAATTAATAATAATAATACTAATAATAAATAATAAATAATACTTTAGGATTTTATTTAAATTAGACATGATTTTAAAAACCGAAAACATTCAAACATACTTTTCTCACATTCTCCGCGTTTAGAATGGTTGGTCTGCGAATCTGATCTTTCACAGTTTCTTTAGACGTAGGTTAAAATGCATGGAGCTACACCTCCTCTGCCCCTACATCTTAATGGCCTCGTATCTAATTTAGCACAGACACTTCCTTTATTGTTTACCTCATCGATTTTTGCCCAAAACGGCTCATCATAAAAGTATTGGCCAGGAAATAAAATAATCCTTCTTTAAGATCTACAAATTTCAGACGAGGATTTTCTTAAGTTTGATAAATAGTTTATAAAATAAGAGAAACAATAATGTGTGAGAATTATGATGATATTTGTAAGATGTAAATTTCGTTGTAATATTTGATTTACATAATCTGTAGATGAGTATCAAAATCAGCGAAATGCCTAACATTTTAAAGAAGAATATGGACAATACAAGCCACCCCACAGGCCGAAACTTCTCTTTCCTAATTTGGTTTTTCCATTTAAAACTTGTCAGTGTTACCACCATCGGCAAGTGTTCGTGATGGGCCCCTAGACCATCAATTTTCTTCTTAGCAACTCAGCGGTAGCATTAGTTCCACATAAGTTTATCTAGACTGACGTGACGTCCAATAAATTCAGTACAAAAGCTTAGTACTGTGGTCAGTGTGAAGAGCGGATATTGTCACGATTTGTAACGAAGACCGCAGACTTTTGTCAACAGTTGGCAGATTCCAACGGGGGCTTCAAAAACAGGAGACAGAGGAGTGCTTTGGAATTTGCCTTACTGAAGGCTTAAGCGGGATTAGACGGCGCGTGGCTCGTCCAGTGACGTGACGTCACTTGCTCGGCCAACAGATCGGAACAGAAAAGACAATCTGGCTACACGACGCGGCGCAGCTCGGCAAATGGCGGACCAGCGGCCTTGCTCGTGTAGGTTCGGCTCGGCTTGTGGAATAAGTCGTGTTGTTCTGATGAACTTAAAAATGTCCTCGTTTGACCACTCCATTCTAGCCAATACCAATTGTGACAGAAAGTTTCACTCTTCGCGCACCCGACAGCAGAAAACAAAGACCAGACCTAAGTGTATAACACTTGGACGAGACTGGCTTGGCGCGTAGACTGCAAGCGCCGTGTAGCCGCAAAACCTGCCCGCGCCGAGTCCCTTTGAGGATCGTGAAAAAACCGCTTCTGAGGCGATCCACGAGCCTCGCTCCACCAATCACACGCCGCGCCGCGCCGCCCCAGGCCGGTTACACGGCGCGTTTGAATACGATTCTTTGTCAATGACGTCAGTTATGACGTAAAACGAGCCGAGCCACGCGCCGTCTAATCCGGCTTTAGAATTGAAAGGTATTATTGCAGGACTGACTCGCTCTGAGGTGCTAGAGGATCCACAGACAGGTGCTACAGTTACCTTCAGGACATATAGGTGGTATTTAAAAGACAGGTACTAGGCACATGCTTGTAAGATCGAGCAGATCTGAAGTCGACGGGTGTAAAGCTGGACTGAACGTGCGGCATACTGACAGGGCAATAAATATCTATGTTATGCCTATACTCGTACAAATGCCAATGACACTAATATATATATATAGCTGTTGCGTCAATTTATATATATAATCAATTATATATATATATATCCTGGTACCTGTTCTCGGGATTTATGCAGTACGTTTATTCATATTGTTTCAGATCATTATCGTTAACGGGGCATGTGTTCTGGAGAAGATTCGAGAATCACACAGGAATTATGGTGAGTAATATTTGCTGGTCTCTAAAATTTGTAACTGCTTATATTATGTAATATATTCAAAAGAGTATTGCCAGAAATGTGACTGAGTTATGTCTTGTGAAAAAAAAAAATGTCATCGCCGAAAAAAAAATGAAAATAAAAATCGAAGCAGTACAAATTAAATTTAGTCGAAATGCGGCTTGTTATGCAGTGGTGCTGTTAAAAAGTGGCCCGGAAAAGAGGCTTATGTGATATTTATTTAGTTTAAAGTAACAAAATTTTCCGGAATATGAGGCATTTTTTCTACAGCATTAACATGGAAAGGCAATATTTCCGGTCCGCTGGAAATAAGACAGAAAGAACACAAAAAAAAATATTTTTAAAAATATTTCAATAAAACAATTAGAGAGGCATTTCAACGTTTCAGTCGTCATTATCGGTGTATGTGATGACGTAACATAAGGGTTTAGTGTATTTAAGACAAGGGGTGCACAAATCCCAAGCGCCAGCTCGCCAGGGAGTTTTAATTTGATACACTGGCGCCTATATTTATGGATCCTTTTAAGAAACTTTTTTCATGTCACCCACCTAGCGTTAGAATTCGAATGTGGCCCCTAGAATTTTTAAAAATGTAAGAATTAGGCATTAAAAATTTGTGGTAAGTGTTGTAGTCACAGAAGATGAACGCTGCAGTCGGTTAATATATTGATTGGAAAGTTTAAAGGCTCTTTGTTTTGATACGCTGATTTTAGCGGAGTAAATAGCAATAATGTATCGTATAATATATGTATGTATGTATCGTATAATATATGTATGTATGTATCGTACAATATATGTATGTATGTACCGTACAATATATGTATGTATGTATCGTATAATATATGTATGTATGTATCGTACAATATATGTATGTATGTACCGTACAATATATGTATGTATGTATCGTATAATATATGTATGTATGTATCGTATAACATATGTATGTATGTATCGTATAATATATGTATGTATGTATCGTACAATATATGTATGTATGTATCGTATAATATATGTATGTATCGTATAATATATGTATGTATGTATCGTATAATATATGTATGTATGTATCGTACAATATATGTATGTATGTATCGTATAATATATGTATGTATGTATCGTATAATATATGTATGTATGTATCGTACAATATATGTATGTATGTATCGTATAATATATGTATGTATGTATCGTATAATATATGTATGTATGTATCGTACAATATATGTATGTATGTACCGTACAATATATGTATGTATGTATCGTACAATATATGTATGTATGTATCGTATAATATATGTATGTATGTATCGTATAATATATGTATGTATGTATCGTATAACATATGTATGTATGTATCGTATAATATATGTATGTATGTATCGTACAATATATGTATGTATGTATCGTATAATATATGTATGTATGTATCGTATAACATATGTATGTATGTATCGTATAATATATGTATGTATGTATCGTACAATATATGTATGTATGTATCGTATAATATATGTATGTATGTATCGTATAATATATGTATGTATGTATCGTACAATATATGTATGTATGTATCGTATAATATATGTATGTATGTATCGTATAACATATGTATGTATGTATCGTATAATATATGTATGTATGTATCGTACAATATATGTATGTATGTATCGTATAATATATGTATGTATGTATCGTATAATATATGTATGTATGTATCGTACAATATATGTATGTATGTATCGTACAATATATGTATGTATGTATCGTATAACATATGTATGTATGTATCGTATAATATATGTATGTATGTATCGTACAATATATGTATGTATGTATCGTATAATATATGTATGTATGTATCGTATAATATATGTATGTATGTATCGTATAATATATGTATGTATGTATCGTACAATATATGTATGTATGTATCGTATAATATATGTATGTATGTATCGTATAATATATGTATGTATGTATCGTATAATATATGTATGTATGTATCGTACAATATATGTATGTATGTATCGTATAATATATGTATGTATGTATCGTATAATATATGTATGTATGTATCGTATAATATATGTATGTATGTATCGTACAATATATGTATGTATGTATCGTATAATATATGTATGTATGTATCGTATAATATATGTATGTATGTATCGTATAATATATGTATGTATGTATCGTACAATATGTATGTATGTATCGTATAATATATGTATGTATGTATCGTATAATATATGTATGTATGTATCGTATAATATATGTATGTATGTATCGTATAATATATGTATGTATGTATCGTATAATATATGTATGTATGTATCGTATAACATATGTATGTATGTATCGTATAATATATGTATGTATGTATCGTACAATATATGTATGTATGTATCGTATAATATATGTATGTATGTATCGTATAATATATGTATGTATGTATCGTACAATATATGTATGTATGTATCGTATAATATATGTATGTATGTATCGTATAATATATGTATGTATGTATCGTCTCCGTGGACTATATAAATCACTTCGCAATCCTGTTAGCATTTAACTTCATTTAGTGCAACATGTAACTTTGTCTTATATTTCGAAGCCATAAAGTGTTTTAAACAATTTAAATGTACTCCAAGTTCGCCCTCAATTCACCCTCCGTATCACGTAGGAGCACGCTGAACAAGTATCAGGCTACTTTGTGAAGTAGCTACCGTAATGTGCGGTTGAGCTGCTGTTTTGAATATGGCGCAGTTGGTTGAGGCACTTATCCACAAGCCGGAAGGTCTCGGGTTCGATATCATCATTGGAATTTTTCATTGACATAATCGTTTCGGTCGCACTATGGCCCTGGTTTCGACTAAGCCTCTAACAGAAATGAGTACCAGGAATATTTCGTGGGGGGTAAAGGCGGCCGGCGCGAAGGGCTGACAACCCTACCACCTTCACGTGCCGATTGTCTATGAATCCTAAGAGCCTGTCCAGGCCTGTAATGGGATTGCTTTACTGTTTTGAATATAAGTCTTTACTCTAAATGAGTGATTGTTAAGTCAGCAACTTAAGTAAATTAATTCTTGCAATGCAAGGTTTTAAAGATTTTTAAAGACGAGTCTAAGCTTCTCTGTTTGCGTACAAATGTAAGTGCATATCGCCTTTAAAGTTTGCTTTTATATCTAAATATGAAAGAAATAGACAAATGATAGAATCTATGACTAGATGGGAGTATAATATTAAAATTGCTTTAAGTGAAATAGGCTGGGAGATTGTGGAGAAGATTTATCGACACTAGGATATAAACAAATGATGAGCTGTTTTGAATAACTGCGACTAACTAACTAACTAACTAACTAACTAACTAACTAACTCCATGGAGCACAGTCCTTCTTGAGAAGCTGACAGGGTTTCAGCTAGTCAAAAAATTCCCCGCGTTTGATGGAAACCGAAGGTTCATTACCGCACTCACAAGAGCCCGCCACCTGTCCCTATCCTGAGCCATATCAATCCAGTCCATGCCCCCCATCCCTCTTCTTGAAGATCCATTTCAATATTATCCTCCCATCTACGCCTTGGTCTTCCAAGTGGTCTCCTTCCCTCAGGTCTCCCCACCAAAACCCTGTATGCACCTCTCCCCTAACCCATACATGCTACATGCCCCGCCCACCTCATTCTTCTTGATTTGATCACCCGAATAATATTTGGTGATGAGTACAGATCGTTAAGTTCCTCGTTATGTAGTCTTCTCCACTCCCCTGTTACCTCGTCCCTCTTAGGCCCAAATATCCCCCTCAGCACCCTATTCTCGAACACCCCCAGCCTATGTTACTCCTTCAGTGTGACAGACCAAGTTTCACACCCACACAAAACGACAGGAAAAATTATATTTCTGTATATCTTGATATTTATAAGCTGTTCTGAATACCTTATTTAATATTTAGCTTTAGGCGGGGAATTTCTTGACTAACTAAGGACCTGCTAGAATAAGGACTCTCTACGAAATTAGTCAATTACTTTGTTTGTTTTCTTAAATTGTTAATCTCGTCACTGTAAGTTTTCTGCTTCCCCTCTTCCTTTATCACTTGTAATATATTCTCTACACAATTCGCATAAAACACTTTCAGTTCGCTCTCTTCTTTCACAGTGTGAGAATAACTTATCGCAATTCATTGCAGTGCTCTTAGCATGAAAGTTTATTTATGTTAAACTGCTTCTATCATTGCCAGAAGTTCGGTCACGAACATGGAGTGTGCAAAATGGAGTAAACCGCCAGCAGAAATTAATGCTAAGGACAGAGAAGTATAATCGTATTTCGGGCATGTTATATTTATGAAAGTGCAGTAGTCTGTTCTGTATGGGAAGTTCGGCGAAGCAATAATTTCCTCGCAATCTTCACTAATTAACGCTTTCACAAGGATGGCGTTTGCACTTGTTGTGATCTGATGTGCGGAGATTAGTGTTACGATTTAATATAGCGTTTGTGCGTCGAATTCTGTGAATATAATTGAAATTCGAAACCTGCTGAAAATGAAGAAATTATGTGGTTATTTAACTGCAGATATAAATTTGATAATGAAATTAAATTTTTTATTTACAATACTCATAATTTTTGCAAAATAGAAAAAAAAAGTCAAATTATCACAATTGGAAAAATGTTTATTTTCTTACCAACTTACGCAACAAATCTTACAGTATTATTAATTAGTTTACCCCTATACGTATTTCGACCTTCAAATCGCCATCTTCAGGGGGGTTACAGAGTTAAAAGCTTAGATTATACATCCATTGTATATGTTGTTATAATTTTAACATTATTTTGATAACTTCATACACAAATAGTGTATGTGCTCAACTGGAACTCGATAACAATAGACTAGTAATTTGATGTTTAACGTTTAACTTTTTACATATATGGATGTAAAAACGTATACAATGGATGTATATTGTATGCTTTCACTCTGTGACCCCCCTGAAAATGGCGATTTGAACACCGAAATACGTATAGGGGTAAATTAATTAATAATATTGTAAGATTTGGTGCGTAAGTAATTATATAATATATATAATAATATAATTATTATATATATAATATAATAATATAATATTTATTATAATATATATTAAATTATAATATGTTATAATATATATATATTATATATATTATATTAATATTATATAATGAGATAAACATTTCCAAAAAAAGTCAAGTTTTGTTGTTATAAAATGAAGCTCTTTGCAATTATAAGAGTGAATTTTTTATTCAAACTCCCAGTTATTGGAAATGTGTTGAAAGTTTAAGTTGTGAAACATCGTGGTCTATATTGTTACCATTTTATTTTTTTATGAGACAAATGCCTGTAATTTTATGATTCTTAAAATAAAGTAAAATGTTTAATGGATGTGTGACAAATATCCCGTAATTTTTCAAGACAAAGAAAATTATCTGTAATACACACGAATAAGTGTATATAATTACAGTTTGACCCTCATTTTCTACCCC
Source organism: Reticulitermes speratus (assembly GCA_021186555.1). Lineage (NCBI taxonomy): Eukaryota > Metazoa > Arthropoda > Insecta > Blattodea > Rhinotermitidae > Reticulitermes > Reticulitermes speratus. Next base: position 4,089,497 of record JAJKFL010000002.1, read on the forward strand.
CAAATAGACCCACAGTAACAATGGCGGTATCGCAATCACCTCAGTATAACTAATATGTTATTAGTAGGTTTTATAATTTTTAAAAATTTTTAGATTTCTTTTATAGCCTATATAAATACGTATATGTATGCAATGAAAATTATGATAGATCAAAAAGAATTGGAGAATGTGGAATATTTCAATTATTTGGGTAGCATGATAACAAGTGATGCAAGGTGTACACGTGAAATTAAATACAGAATTATCATGGCTAAAACAGCATTCAACAAGAAGAAGACTCTTTTCACCAGCAAACTGGACTTAAATTTAAGGAAGAAACTAGTAAAGTGCTACATTTGGAGCATAGCTTTGTGTGGTGCTGAAACGTGGACACTTCGGAAAGTAGATCAGAAGTATCTGGAAAGTTTTGAAATGTGATGCTGGAGAAGAATGGAGAAGATCAGTTGGACCGATCGTGTGAGAAATGAAGAAGTATTACACAGAGTCAAGGAGGAGAGGAATATCGTACATACAATAAAAATAAGAAAAGCTAACTGGATTGGTCACATCTTGCGCAGAAACTGCCTTCTGAAATACGTGATTGAAGGAAAGTTAGAAGGAAGGATATAAATGACGTGACGACGAGGAAGAAGACGTAAGCAGCTACTGGATGACCTTAAGGAAAAGAAAAGATACTGGAAATTGAAAAAGGAAGCACTAGATCGCACCCTGTGGAGAACTCGCTTTGGAAGAGGCTACGGACCTGTCGTAAGACAGACTGCAGAATGAATGAATGATGTATGCATATATGTAATCTAAGGGGTTTACTCTGTCTGTATCTCTACCTTTGCTATAGGCTGTTGTTGGTGTGGCAATTTGCTCTGTGCCTGGTTGTTTCGTCCTTATAAGTGTATCAATGTTTCTGTCTCTTTCTTTACCAATCAGTCTGCCTAAACGTATAAATCCATCCTTTCTCTTCCTAATTCTGCCACTTCTATCCCGTTTCTCTATACACGCTTATGAGCTATACTGAAATTTTGGAGTTTGAATAAATATGTTTTTATAAGGAAGTGTTCTTGAATTCGAATTTTCTTTCAAACTTTTAATGGGGTTAAAATTATTTTTAGTAACAGTATTTGAATGGATGTGAGCATTCTTCTTAAATTAAGCGAACTTGCCTTTGCGACAAATTTCCGTTACGACAATTGACATGCCGGTGGCATTCTAACTTTCTGACAATGCCTATATACATGTATATAAAGGCGCAATTACATATTGTTACATTACTGTTATTGTCAAGGATCATATACAGGGTGAGTCATGAGTTATGCCCATAATTGTAGGAGGTGAGTTCTTAAGTCTTTGTGATTGAAGATTTTTTATAAACAGGTGTCCGATTGTGAATATTTGGAGAGTTATGACTCTTTGAAGGTTAGAAGAAAATATAACGATTATTGAAAAATAACGAATAAAATAGTAATCAACATATTAGGCCTAACTGATAAATTTAGCGTCTACATCTAACTTCATGTGATTGTATGTACTTAATTCACAATGACTTGTGCTTAAAGAAGGTTTTTGAAAATCTCACCCGCAGCCTCAATGCACCTCGCTGCTCGGTTGTGAATACAGCGCGTTTTCTGTTGAAGTATGTTGCTTCTACCTCCCACCTCCATTAAGAACCTACTGACGTAATTGGCGGGATATTCTTCTAAAGTGCAATGACTAACGTACTGGCTGCCCGAGTTGGGTGGCAAGAAACGCGTGGCATTACGAGAGATAAGTCTGAAAGTTGTTTACATCACGAGCATTCAGTGGTAGAAGCAAAGCTTGTTGAATTTCGCGCTGTATATTGGAATTCGTTTATGAGAATTAAAATATATCCACAATAATAATAACCATGGCTTGACAGCCCTATATATGGGCTTGGGCCTCCTCTTTCCGAGGTTACTTGGTCTTGTGCATTTGTGGCAGTGAGTGACCAGCCCACTGGCCGCGCTGTTCGACTGAATCCTGATGTGACTGCCAGAGCCATCTGGCAGTCAGTCAGGAGACTTGAGTGAGAAATGGCCTCTGAATTTTGCTTACGAGCATTACTAGTTCTATTCATGCCCGTAAGGTTCTTTTACATGCCGTAAATCTACGACATGGGACCGACGGCTTTACTTCCCCTCCGAAGGAAGTTGTGCTACGGAATTTTATCACCCTTAAAAATCCATCGACCTCGGTCGGGATCGAACCCACGAAGCTTGGGTCCAGTGGCGAGCACGCTAACCACTAGTCCACCGAGGTCATCCACAATACCATAACCATTTAGAATAGAAACAATGTCGATAGGAATTTTTTGATCACGAAGCTGTAGGATACCATCTACGTTAAGTTCATAACTCATGAATTACCCTGTATATACATAATTGTATTCATTACGTAAATAATCAAATTTTAACTTTGTTTACGGTGACAATTGTCACTTCTAATGAATAGTTCTGTATTTACATTTCAGTGGCCGGAACTTGGTTATTTATGCACATATTTGCCCTCAGTTTACAACAAAACACGTGACCAGGTGCCGCATAATCGGTCCATTCAAGTTATGATCACGGATACGAAACGTTAAGGGCAGCGCATGTGAGATTTTAGAGAACGGTACACGGAGTGACACCGGGACGTAAAATTACAAAAAGCGATGTTCATTTACGCGTTCAGTGAGCCGGTCACTCACTACAGAATGCACACTTACCGACCAGGAAACCTTCAGGAGGCTCTGGCCCACCTCGGGCTGTAACGCCAATGGAAGAAGAAGAAGATGTTCATTTACAGGTGCAAGGACGTAATGTAATTAGAGGAAATACATTCTGAGGAAGTAAGAGGAAGCAGTATGTATTAACCGTTGTTTCGTTCATTGCCTCTCATATATATATATATATATATATATATATATATAGAACATCATATTTTGTATAACTCAGGAAACCCTGGGTGCGAATCTCGACCCAGTTTTCTGTTACATGCATTAAGTTTCGGCTTGATTTTTCTCAGTCCCTCTGAGGAACTGTCCACTAGCGATTTCTTCCACATCCTTTACAATTCAGTATTTATTAATTCTATATTTCAACAAATATATTGTTAGCGTTAAAAGCGCTTCAAGTGAAGTACATTTAAATAAACATATAGAATTACTGTCTATAGCATAAGTATCAAACTAATAAGCATTTTCTCACTAACGATTTCTGAGGTCTTGACTGAAATTACAACATCTTTGACATAAATCAATTACAAGAATAAAGCTGTGGTAACCTATATTTGAAGCTTTAGATCCATGCTGAGTTTAAATGGAGTTATCATTCAAAAGAATATGGAAAAATGGATTCAACGCGACGGGCTTTCTCAAGAATTTATATAAAGGATAAGACATACGAGAATATGTAAAATGAAGGATGGTATCATCAGAAAGGAAATGGGAGAAACTGTATGAGGCGATAACAGATAAAATGGAAGGGAAAAATATATAAAAAATAGCATCGACTTGTTCAAAGGACAGTTCAAGATAGATGGAGGAAATAACTCGCGTGGAAAGAAAGGAAGGACCAACACGAGGGGAAATAGCAGTGAACATGAAAGTTCAAGAAAGGCGGACATCAAAAGAAATGGAATCATAAATTACGGAATAAGAAAAGTGTGGATTATATTTAAACGTGATTAGAATCTGCTAGCATACAAATATACTCATTACTTGCCAGTAACACACAAAGTTTCGTAATATCACATATGAGATACAGAACATTTTTTTTTCACTTCAATTTCCATGACAGATCCTCGGACAATCAAATTAAGTGACCGTCAACAGGCTGTCTTCTATCGTCATTTCTTTAGATACGTAAGGGGAATTGTGTGATTCATCTGATTTCTACAATTTGTCACTGTGTTGAGACCACAGACATTTACAGCTACAAGTACGCCAACAGCAGCAAACTGTAACACTTGGCTTTACTTGCTGCGAGAGGAATGACGTAGCCACTATCAGTGTCAAATGGAACTTCAACACACACCGGAATTAAAAGAAGAATGCATGAAGCTGTGAGCTCACGTGCAAAATTACATTTATGTGTATTAAATAATGTGCGTAATTAAATTTATGGTGTATTCAAGAACGTGTGTAATTAAATTTATGGTTCATTCAAGAATGTACGTAATTCAATTTATGGTGTATTCAAAATGTGCGTAATTAAATTTATGGTGTATTCAAGTAATGTGCGTAATTAAATTTATGGTGTATTAAAGGGATGTGCGTAATTAAATTTATGGTGTATTCAAGAATGTGCGTAATTAAATTTATGGTGTATTCAAGGATGTGCGTAATTAAATTTATCGTGCATTCAAGAATGTGCGTAATTAAATTTATGGTGTATTCAAGATGTGCGTAATTACATTTATGGTATTTAAGAATGTGCGTAATTAAATTTATGGTCATTCAAGAATGTGTGTAATTAAATTTATGGTGATTCAAGAATGTGCGTAATTAAATTTATGGTGTATTCAAGAATGTGCGTAATTAAATTTATGGTGTATTCAAGCATGTGCGTAATTAATTTATGGTGCATTCAAGAATGTGGTAATTAAATTTATGGTGTATTCAATAATGTGCGTAATTAAATTTCTGGTGTATTCAAGAATGTGTGTAAGTTAAATTTATGGTGCATTCAAGAATGTGGTAATTAAATTTATGGTGTATTAAAGGGAATGTGCGTAATTAAATTTATGGTGTATTCAAGAATGTGCGTATTAAGTTTATGGTAGCATTCAAGAATGTGCGTAATTAAATTTATGGTGTATTCAAGAATGTGCGTAATTAAATTATGGTGTATTCAAGAATGCGTAATCAAATTTATGGTGTATTCAAGAATGTGCGTAATTAAATTTATGGTGTTATTCAAGAATGTGCGTAATTAAATTTATGGTTATTCAAGAATGTGTGCTAATTAAATTTCTGGTTATTCAAGAATGCGTGTAATTAAATTTATGGTTTATTCAAGAATGTGCGTAATTAAGTTTATGGTGTATTCAAGAATGTGCGTAATTAAATTATAATTGTATTCAAGGGACGTGTCCATTGGCGCAAATTCAATGAGTTATTCGCAATTTGCGTAATTAAATTTATTGGTCTTAGAATGTGCGTATTAAATTATTATTGGATGCATTTAAAGCAAGGTCGGGCCTAAGTATATAATTTTCACGGGGACAAAGGGCGGAATTGAAGTTATTATGGTGCATTCAAGAATGTGCGTAATTAAATTTATGGTTTATTCAAGAATGTGCGTAATTAAATTTATGGTGTATTCAAGAATGTGCGTAATTAAATTTATGGTGTATTCAAGAATGTGCGTAATTAAATTTATGGTGTATTCAAGAATGTGCGTAATTAAATTTATGGTGTATTCAAGGATGTGCGTAATTAAATTTATGGTGCATTCAAGAATGTGCGTAATTAAATTTATGGTGTATTCAAGAATGTGCGTAATTAAGTTTATCGTGTATTCAAGAATGTGCGTAATTAAATTTATGGTACATTCAAGAATGTGCGTAATTAAATTTATGGTTTATTCAAGAATGTGCGTAATTAAATTTATGGTGCATTCAAGAATGTGCGTGATTAAATTCATAAATATATTCTTAACGGGTCGCACGGTGTACTCCAGTAGGAGACGCAAAATGTCAACAAATTCATTCTTTGCAATTTGCATATCACATTGGTCTTTGTAACTGTCGTATTATCATATTCATTATTGTTGATTAGCTTTTCTCCAAAATGCCAAGACCGGCTCTGGGGCCCACCCAGCCTACTAGTTAGTATTTTCACGGGGGAAAAGCGGCAGGAGAGTGAAGTTAATTACTCAAATCTCTTTAGGGTCAAGGTCAAAAACGTGAGCGGAGGTACACCTCTACTTCCTCTGCATGCCTTTATGGCGTTTACAGGTAAAAACTTTCTTAACTTCATACACATCAAATATAGGAGAATTTCACAGCATGGAGGCAAAAAAAAATTTACTTTGTATGCTTTCCTTTTGACGTTAACCAATTGTTAATGTGTTTTGTCCAAAAAATAACAGGACTCTCCCTAAAGAAACTTTAAAATCTGCATATCTGTAGTTGCATTTCTCAAAATCGTTTTATCTGTGTTTATTTTGTCTCTCTCTCTCTCTCTCCTCTTCATGTTGTTATTTCCACTTCATCCTCGTTACTGTGTATTTGTCCCCCCATTCATCATCTGAGAGCAGTGTGCTACTCTGTACACGCAATGAACACTAACTTCAGCAAAGTCTAAATACCAAAGTGAATGCCATGTTCTGAAGCACCACCCCATTATAGGCAGATATGCTACGAGTTCCCACGTCATACCTTTAGTATTTTCAGAGCTGTAACGAAGTCCCTTTAAAGGCCCTTTCAAAACAGCATCAAAGATTTCAGAACGGTTTTCATAAAGATCACAGATTTGTGATCACTTCAGCTTGAATTTAGTCGTGTAGTTAGGTCTGTGATGTAGCCCACGACTAAAGCAAGGGTAAAGCAATCCCATTACAGGCCTGGACAGGCCCTTAGGGTTCCAGGAGGTTGAGGCTCCCAGATTTATAGACAATCGGCGCATGAAGGTGGTAAGGTTGTCAGCCCTAAGCACCGGCCGCCTTTACCTCCCCAGGAAAGATTCCTGGTACTTATTTCTGTTAGAGGCTGAGTCGACCCCCAGGGCCATAGTGCGACCGAAAAGATTATGTCAATGAAAAATTCCAGTGATACCATCGGGAATCGAACCCGCGACTACCTAGTGCAAAACGTAATGTGGTTAGTTGAAGTAGTAAAGTAACAGAATCAGAAAAACACTTAGGTGTTCCAAGTCTGAACCACTGCAGTAGCTAGCTTGAAGTGTGCCGTGATTTTCTTCAGTACCTTAACGGAAAATTCTGAATATTTTAGACAGGAAGAGGATGATCGTAAAATGTAGCTGAAAAGCTAACTATTTCACTCTTTCAGGCTTGAAAAATTCTGAAATCTTTTTTCCATTCTCTTCCTGTTCAAAGTACGTGACAAAATCTCCTCTCATTTCAGGCTAAAAAAAAAGACTACAGTTGATATAGCTTCCGTAAACGATACACAAACCTATAAAAGTTGCATTTTTATTATTAATTAAATTATGCAAATATGCAAATTTTCAGCAAATGTTTCCGAATACAAATTTCTTATTTTGTTTTTTCCCCGTTACAATTGAATATGTCTCTCTTCCCCTAGTATCACAGTCAGTGTGTGTCTCGTGTTAAAATAAAACACAGTTTGTATGACAAGAGATCTGGAACAACACGCCGGTGTATTGTCAGAACAACTGGTGTGTTAATGTACACATACACTGGGCTTATGCGCCGTGTGTTTTTACTACAAATCTGTATGTAGTTAAGAAAATCTCAACCATTGTTATAGCATCGTTAAACACTATACTTCCTTTTTTTAATATTATCTTCACCGTGCATTTTTTTTAAACAAATCACAAATTACGCACCAACTAAATGCACTATAATTGAATTATTTGTACCAACAAATGCACTATATTGAATTATTTGTACAACAATACACTATAATTGAATTATTTGTACCAACAAATGCACTATAATTGAATTATTTGTACCAACAAATGCACTATAATTGAATTATTTGTACCAACTAAATGCACTATAATTGAATTATTTGTACCAACTAAATGCACTATAATTGAATTATTTGTACCAACAAATGCACCAAGACAGTTTTTTCACTGTTTTCTTTATTATAAGGATGCCCCAATACGCATTTCGGCAGTTATTCTGCCATCATCAAGGGGTATTTTAAGTGAGTTCTTACATAGACCAATTCTTTGGTTACGTCATAACAGTGGTACAAATAATTCAATTATAAAAAAGATGCACGGTGAATATAAAGTGAAGTTTAAATGCACTATATTTTCACTCTTTATTATTTAACCCCTACATATGTTTCAACCTTTACAAGGCCATCTTCAGGGGGCTCTTAACCTACATTTACTTTACATCCATTGTTTATGTCTGCTGTTATGTTATATATCACATGTAGTCAAGTTTCATTATCATTTATACATTACAGTTATTTACAGTTTCTGTCTTTAAATATATAAAACACAGATTATAAAATCCTTAAATAAGGTTCTTCAATATTTTCGTAGTAAAACGATGAGATGAAGCTATACGGTAGATTACGATCTCCCTGAAGATGGCCTTGTAAAGGTTGAAACATATGTAGGGGTTAAAGAATAACAAAGTGAAAGATATAGGGCATTTCGTTGGTGTGTAATTTGTGACTATACTTCCTTGTAAAATTTCTTGTGTGTTTCAAAACAACCCACATTACTTACGTATCGTTTACACCCACCGTGACCTTGAACTATCCACAAGACGTAAGGCTAAATTTGGAAGCGAAATTGATATCTGCTTTAGGACAAATGTAAAAATGGACCGATGTGTTTGCGTTTATTAACCAACTTTCACTGTAACTGTGACGTCAGTGCATCAAGACGATAAGGCGTCTTTTGTTGGACGTGCCTAGAAAATGCTAGCTGATCCCGTGTCTGTTGTACAAGCTTTGTTGGACACGTGTTAACATTCACTTATATATTGCTTTATGGTCGCCACATTCTCTGCTTGTCAAGACATATCTCGCTTAGAGGCTGTGCGTAGTGCTGAATTCATGTCCATATCTTCAACGGATATTTACAGAAAGTTTAATCAACATTCCACAAAAGAAGAGAAAGACTAAACGATCAATTGTGCGCATGCGTGTGTGAGAGTAGAAAGTTCTACACATTCAACACAACTTCCTTTATAATAGATTACAAGCACACACACACAAACAAACAAATGTTACCGAAGGTTTGTGAAATAGTGCCATTATGTTATGGACCCGTGTCATCTAACTTTGACCATTTTTTGAATGATTAAAAGAGAAGCACGTGTTTCGAAACCTCAGTCCTTGGCGTCTTCAGGTTAAAAGGGGAAAATTATTCTTTCTTAGAGAAAACAGCCTTGTTAAGCCGATCCCAGTGGCTGCGCGGCCTAAGGTTTGGGTCTACGGCGGCTCGCTTGCTGGGATTGCGGGTTCGAATCCTGCCTAGGGCATGCATGTCTGTCTCTTGTGAGTGTTGTGTCTCTTCGAAGGGCCGATCACTCGTCTAGAGGAATCCTACCCAGTATGGTGTGCGTAATTGAGTGTGATATCGAAATATCGATAAGTAGGAGGCCTAGGCCCTCTGGGGCTGTCGAGCCATAAAAAACAGGGACAATAATGTAACTTTTATTCTGCAGAAAGAACCAGCTTTGGTACTCACACAGCCGCGTATCCAACTTCTGATTGGCACATAGATTCTTTTTCCAGTGGTTAACGTTGTCTGTTGTCTGGCATTGAAGCTAACCGATATTTGAGAATTTTTCGAAAATCTGTCCCGGAAATTCAAATTCAAATTTAATTAAAATATGACAAAAATAACGGCTACTTTACATGCAGACCTGTGAACATTTGTAATAATATCTGGCTGAGTTCTTCTTAGAGTGGGAAATGTTTCGGACAAATGTTGTAGAAAAAACCAAAACACACATTTTATATTCAACAGGGTTTTTTTTCGAAAGAAGGTCGCGGGTTCGATTCCCGATGGTGTCAATGGAATTTTTTATTGACATAATCGTTTCTGTCATAGAGGTAAACGCGGCCGGTGCGTAGGGCTGACAACCTTACCACCTTCATGTTCCGATTGTCTAGGAATGGGAGCCCTACCCTCCTGGAACCCTTAAGGTCCTGTCCAGGCCTGTAATGGGATTGCTTTTTTTTTTTTTTTTTTTTTTTTTTCGAAAATCGTACCGTTTATGAGATAATGTGGAAAAATATGGTACAGCCAGACAGGCCACAGATGACAATATAATACGGCGCATGCGCTTTGCATGCTGAATTACTAAGGCTACAGACACACACTGAGAATGTGTAATACTTATTGCTTTCCACAGCAATAATAGTTACGCGAACGCGCCTCAATATTACGGTATACGTACATTGCCTGTTGTCTTGTGCCTAAAGTCATCATGCCGTAATAATTAGGAGCAATTTTGTCACTAACTTTCACTTATTTATGAGAAACGTTAGATGAAAAGTTATTTATCACGTATTTTAATTTTTCTGACAATGGTTTAACATTGTCTTGAAAGTGTTTTCTGTGAATATTGTCTGAGTGACATGGAGGTATAATATGTGAGAGGTCTTCACTGTCTTCATCTTCACTTCTTCAGGCAATGCAAAAGAAAATACACTTTTGAAGATATTTAATATAAGAGAAATGAGAAGGAAGAGAACAGAGGAGGATGGAACAAGAATGAAAGTGATGAACCGCATTGGCTACTTCGTGGATTTTTATCCAGGCGTTCTTTACTTTAAGACATTTTACGCGGTGTCACAGTGCTGGCACAAAAACGGAAGTTTATTAACAGCCATAAGACAACCACGACCATCTTTCAGACGATTTACACGGAAAGGACACGTGACCAACAGCAGTATTCGCACTTTCGTTGGGCCGAACTGTACACGAATCCGGCGACAAATGTGGAAAGAGGAAATAAAAATTCATTTATGCCCATAAGTAAAGTACGATGTCCCTGCGCCGACCTTTACAAAAGTCACAGTAATGAAATAATTATTCGTGGACATCTCCTGTACCGAATATTTGCCGAATGGGAAGAGGGACAAATTTTATTAACCCCCCCAAAAATATATGACTATCACTTCACAAATTTTCACCAAACTTACAAGTGCTCAGTGACATGTCACGGAGACATTCCATATACGAATTTCACCACAATTGGTTAAGAACTGTTCAAATTGTTGGTATAAATTTATTTACGTCCTTAAGCAAAGTATAAATGTCACTGGGTCCATTTTTCCCAACACTCAGGCTTGCTTGAAAGCTTCTCAAACGACCTTCTGTACCGAATTTCATAGAAATCGGCCAGAAGATTTAGTCCTTGATACTACGTCACATATGGAGAGAGAGAGAGACGGATATGTGATCATGGTTCCAATATAAAACTTTCTTTTTTACTTCGTAAAAAACCCATAAAAATGATAATACTTCTTATGTTAATGGAGGTACACAGCAGAAAGTGAGGACCAAGAATGAAAGGTCACAAGGTTATGAGGAAGTAAAGTAACAATTTCCAAGGATCATGGCAGAAGCATAATAACCTACACATGACCATCAAGAGACGTAAACCTGTGAGGGTTTTCGCAATATCAGTAAGTAGTTACTGACCCCATCACATAATGGCCATTATCATGAGAGCAACGTTTATCCCTGTCTCCTCAACCCTTGCAACCCGTTTCCTTTCAAGTATCTTCCGATTCACTCCATTTATATCGTCACTTCATGAATAACTAAAGACGTCCAAACTTTGAAACATACCACAGTGTTAAACTGCTTGCTATATTTACACTCAAAGATTGGTCACCATCGCCACTATTGGACAATACTTATTTTGCTTGAACTCGGCTCGCTGTACCATAATTTTCTGTGGAAAAGTTATTTATTTTGTTCGCCAGTCGAACTTTTAAAAATTTCAATATTTTAATCATCCATACACACACAAAAATGCACACAATTTATATAAAATCACAAATCAATCATACACATGAACTCTCCTACGTTTGTCAGCGATAAATCGCCATTATCAGAGAGACATAATAAAAAGGCTTATAAAATTAATAATTTAATTATCAATTTTTTATGCCTTTCTATTAATGCATCCAGGAGGTTGGTGATTTATCATTGAAACATGTGGGAGAGTTCGTGTATATGGATGATTCGTTATTTCTATAAATTGTCTTCGTTAATTAGTGTATATGTATGATTTGTTATTTTGTATAAATTGTCTTCATTAATTAGTGTATATGTAGGATTTGTTATTTTGTATAACTTGTCTTCGTTAATTAGTGTATATGTATGATTTGTTATTTTGTATAAATTGTCTTCGTTAATTAGTGTATATGTATGATTTATTATTCTGTATAAATTATCTTCATTAATTAGTGTATATGTATGATTTGTTATTTTGTATAAATTGTCTTCATTAATTAGTATATATGTATGATTTATTATTCTGTATAAATTGTCTTCATTAATTAGTGTATATGTATGATTTGTTATTTTGTATAAATTGTCTTCATTAATTAGTGTATATGTATGATTTATTATTCTGTACAAATTGTCTTCATTAATTAGTGTATATGTATGATTTGTATTTTGTATAAATTGTCTTCATTAATTAGTGTATATGTATGATTTTTATTTGTATAACTTGTCTTCGTTAATTAGTGTATATGTATGATTTGTTATTTTGTATAAATTGTCTTCATTAATTAGTATATATGTATGATTTATTATTGTGTATAAATTGTCTTCATTAATTAGTGTATATGTATGATTTGTTATTTTGTATAAATTGTCTTCATTAATTAGTGTATATGTATGATTTATTATTCTGTACAAATTGTCTTCTTAATTAGTGTATATGGATGATTTGTTATTTTGTATAAATTTCTTCATTAATTAGTGTATATGTATGATTTATTATTCTGTACAAATTGTCTTCATTAATTAGTGTATATGTATGATTTGTATTTTGTATAAATTGTCTTCATTAATTAGTGTATATGTATGATTTGTTATTTGTAAAATGTCTTCGTTAATTAGTGTATATGATGATTTGTTATTTTGTATAAATTGTCTTCATTAATTAGTATATATGTATATTTATTATTGGTATAAATTGTCTCATTAATTAGTGTATATGTATGATTTGTTATTTTGTATAAATTGTCTTCATTAATTAGTGTATATTATGATTTATTATTCTGTATAAATTGTCTTCATTAATTAGTGTATATGGATGATTTGTTATTTTGTATAAATTATCTTCTTAATTAGTGTATATGTATGATTTATTATTTTGTATAAATTGCCTGCATTAATTAGTATGTATGTATGATTTGCTATTTTCTATAAATTATGTATGATTGTAGTCGCACTGCACGAAACGAAAAACGTTAAATTTCATTATTCGTTTTTTGTATCACCAACCGTGCTATGTAGCACCCACTTCAACAATTTGGATTTAACCACAGTAGTAATTCTGAGGCTCTAAATGACATAATAATCCTATTTCTCGGTCGTTTCATGTATATTTGTTAGACATTTAAATTTGTTTTTATTACGTCTGAAGTTTTCTTGCTCAATACTTCTAGAAACTAATTGTCACGTATATTGCACATTTTATCTGGGTTTGTAAGTGACTGCATTCGAGAAATTTTGCCAAAAATATCATTTATAACTATTTTGATTCCCCATGCATGCTGTCTGTTTGTTTACAGAATAGTTCTCTCGTCTCCTGACAGGTAAAGAATAACGCTCAAAATTCTAAAGCTGGAGGAACACCGCGTTGGATTTTTCTAAATTTGGTTATCCTTCATATTCACAGGGCTCGGGAAATCTGAAGGACGTCCAAACCTGAGTATAAGTGACGCCATGGTTGCTAGGGTTTCATTTATTAGACGGGACAGCACGGCGTCACGGAATATTAGCGAAAAATTTCCTCACTACAAATTCGGTCATGAAATTACCCATAAAGTGAAATAACAATAAAAGAAACTTCTGAAACCGTCCAAATTTAGTAAACTTCGGGCATCTTGACATTGTAAAATGTAACAATTTTTAAACATTTTAAAAGAAACTGCTTCCTCCATCTTCAGTGCGAATAAAAGATGGAAACAGAGACTTAAAAAATAAGTAAGTTTTTTATTCGTCAATTTAATATTAACGTAACTTAGCTATTAAAGAATAATAATTTCAAAGTGTATGTGAGGATTGTGTGTATGAATTCCATGTAAAATTCAGTAGAATTTATTTTGGAAAAATAAATTTTTCGTAGAAACGACAGCACAAAAAACAAACGGATCTGTTTAGATGCGTTTTTCCTTACCTTTATCAAGCGTCACACTCAGAGATTAGGGAAAAGCGAAGGAAAAAAGTTACTGTTGATAATGTTAGAGATAGAGTTTCGGATTACAGTTACTGTATTAATGCAACACGCCACGTTTCAAAATGTTTTATTTACGATTCAAGGGAAAACATTAATGATGGAAGACTTACAAAAAGATGGACGAAATTACAGGGACTTTAATTAAGGACAGAAAACGGCCACTGAGCTTTAAAAGAAATGTTGATGGGCGGATTGCTGTTAGAACTTCTTTTAAGTATATTATTCAACGACGCTCTAAATTACCGAGATTATGTAGCGTCAGTGATAGATGAGGGGCACGCGGTGGCTCAGTTGGTTGAGGCACTGCGCTACAAACCGGAATTTCGCGGGTTCGATTCCCGATAGTGTCACTGGAATTTTTCACTGATATAATCGTTTCGGTCGCATTATGACCCTGGGGTCGAATTAGCCTTAACAGAAAAGAGTTCCAGGAATATTTCCTGGGGGGTAAAGGCGGCCGGTGCGTAGGGCTGACAACCTTACCACCTTAATGTGCCGATTGTCTAAAAACCATGTGAGCCTCACCTCCTGGAGCCCTAAGGGCCTGTCCAGGCCTGTAATGGGTTGCTTTAACTTTACAGTGATAGATGAATGAAAGAGTGTCGAGCATTGATGGAATGATACTAACAAGGGAATACTGAAGTATTGTAAAAAAAACCTGTTGCACTTCGTACACCACAAATCCCACATAAATTGGACTTGGATCGAAGGCGAGCCTCCGCATGAGAGGACAGAAACTAACCTCCTGCTCATGACACCGCCCCAAGTGTTTGTTGCAATTCATTGTTGATTGAACCTGAAATGTGATGGGCCACATGAGGACGGGCGTTCCTCTGTGTTTGGGCATTGCCTTCGGTGAGTTTAACCACGGAGTTCATGACTAACAAATTGTCATGCGATGGCATGTGCTCGGCTTCCCGCAATACAACAGACTTTTAACGTCACTGCGTCTTCAGATATTTTTAAGGATAAAGGAAGCACAGAAATTCACGTTGGAAGCTGTCCTGCAGTGAGCTGGGCAGAAGCTCAACGAGGTTATTTTTTTGGAGACGGCTTTCGGCGGATTTTGCAACAGTTAGACTCCTGTATACAGGCGTGTGGTGATTTCTGTAGCTCACGCAGTGTTATCATCTGTGAGCATCTTAGAACGGATTTCAGCTGTACATGTCACGTAGATTTACTCTCATGTTACAAGTACAAACCATAAAGTACGAGATACACAAAAATGTATAGTGACCGAACATTGGTAACTGATAACAGAAATGCAGTACTCTACAATTAAACCAACAAATACAATTTATTTCTTAAGCATGTCCACTAACCCTATATATGTTTCGGCTGCAATAGAGCTATCATCAGGGGTTCAAGGTCACGCTCACTTCAAACTTCACTAATCCAATTGGTATCACCACTTATACACCACAAGACACTAACAACGAAAACACGACACAGACAACACTATGTGTATAAAAACCAATTGCCAGCAATTTTTAATAATTTTTAACATATTTTAATAACATTGTATTATTATCTTTTACGTTTTAACCCAAAAATGTAAACAACCTACGTCAGACATTTAAGAAATAAGGTTGTATAAACGAAAACAGTGAGTGTTACCAACTGTTAGCAGAAATTTGACATAAATTGTGGTGTATAAGTGGTGATACCAAATGGATTAGTGAATGTTAAGTGAATGTGACCTTGAATTCCTGATTATGGCTCTATTGCAGCCGAAACATGTGGGGTTAGTGGACATACTTAAGAAATAAAGTGCATTTGTTGGTATAATTGTTGAGTGTTACCAAAATGCACGGCGAACACAAAGTAAAAAAAAATCAATACTTTATGCTAGATATCACGTTCGTTAACAACACCAAAATAATTACGTTTTTACTTACGAACAGTTTCTACTAGAGTAGAATGTTGCACATGCAGCTAGCCTGGAGGAGATAATGAAAGTGTAGGTTGTATAATCTTCAAGAAGTGGGATGGGGGGAATAGACTGGATTGATATGGCTCAGGATAGGGACAGGTGGCGGGCTGTTGTGAGTGCGGTAATGAACCTTCGGGTTACATAAAACGCGAGGAATTTCTTGATTAGCTGACGACCTGTTAGCTTCTCAAGAAGGACTCTGCTCCATGGAGTTAGTTAGTTAGTTAGTAGGTTATATAATCTTCAAGAATTGGGATTGGGGGGGTCATGGACTGGATTGATCCGGCACAGGATAGGAACAGGTGGCGGGCTCTTTTGAATGCGGTAATGAACCTTCGGGTTCCATAAAACGCGACGAATTTCTTGACTAACTGACGACCTGTTAGTTCTCAAGAAGGACTCTGCTACATGGAGTTAGTTAGTTAGTAGTTAGTTATATAATATTATGTAGGAATTCTTTTTGAAAACAGCCGCGAGGAACACAAAGACTTTGGAGAATAACTTGATATTGAAATGCAGGGAGAAATTTAAAGGGTTTTGTGTTAACAAACGTAGATGAAACAGGCTTCATTTTTAGCGGTGGTTAAACACCAATTACTCTTACCACCCAGTTAAATGAGCAAATTGGTTATTTAGTTAGTTAATAATTGTTTTTAATTCCCCTAAGCGGGAACAAAGAGACACAAAAATCAAAGAGAAAAATTGTATTTGCTCAACTCTAAACTCGCTCGCAACTGATCCCGCGCAGTTACCTATCCCGAATTAAAACATTTTCCAACAGCAAAGCGCGGACACCTATGATCCGTCTCAACCGATGGAGCCTCACAACGATCACTGCTCTTCAGTTTACAGACTAAATTTCTGATGATTCCCCTGGAGATATCTTTTCTTTCTCCCAGGTAATTTCCTATTCAATTGCTGGGAAAATCCAAGTCCTTTCTCCTAACATTCTAAGCCGTAATTTATTACCTTCATTGCCTTTACCAACTGTATCATATTACAAATCCCTTGTGGAATATATACAGGGTGATCCTAATTCAAGTACAAAAAGTTGAATAGCTGTATCTCCTAAACGGAATATTATATTGATATGATTGTTTCACCATTTTTATGCTTATACACAACGTTTCACAACATTACAAATTTACTTAATTTTAATTTCACATTTTGTATTTAATAATAATAAAATAATAATAACCATAGCTCAACAGCCCTATATGGGCTCGGGCCTCCTCTTGCCTCCTCTTTCCGAGGTTACTAAGTCGTGTGCGTTGGTGACTGGCCAACTGGCCGCACTACTATTCTATCGATCCTGATGTGTCCGCCAGAGCCATCTGGCAGGCAGTCAGGAGACTTGGGTGAAAATGGAGGCTTTGAATTTAGTTTACGTAACATTTCTATTCATGCCCGTAAGGTTCTTTTACATGCCGTAAATCTACGACATGGGACCGACGGCTTTACTTCCGCTCCGAAGGAAGTGGTGCTTAAAAATCCATCGACCTCGGTCGGGATCAACCCGCGAACCTTGGGTCCAGTGGCGAGCACGCTAACCACTAGTCCACCGAGGTCGACACATTTTGGTATGTACTTCAGATTAATTCTCTAGTGTATAAATATTACATAAATACTTTTTTGTAAAACGTCTATCAATCTTCCTTTCCAATTTTAATCCCTTTGTCGGCACTATAAAATACCCCGATTAATCTACGTAGTTTATGTGATGTCAGATTATCATAAAATCTACCAATCTAACTAACTTACGTCACAGCGTCTCATTATTCTCAGAAATCCAATTGAAACTAACTGAACTGCAGTCGCAAGTCTCCCTTTAAGTCTATTGTGACCTCCATTAATCATTCACAGATTTAGAGGGGGTTGAAAGAGCTTCCATTAGCAGGACACCTTCATGAAAAGAACTGCAGATGATTGGTCAGTGAAAGGCAACTGGCGAGGAAAATAGATCGGTGGACTGGTGGAATGACAGGTGAAAGAAAGGGGAGGTACTGGATTGAGATTCTTTTTGTGTCAAGGTGCTGAGCCTTGCATTAATCTGATTGATTATTGCGTTATAGTTAATGAACTGCGCCATCAATTGCGGTTTTTGTACATCGACTGTTTATATCTGATGATGTCAGATGTATACAGGGTATACACAAAAGAATGGTGCGGTTTCCATGCTAAATACATAGTAATCCGCACCATTCTTTTGTGTATCCTGTATATCTACAGCGTAACTTTATACACGTCGACTTTTGTGGCTGTCTGTAAGCACATCGTCAAATACGTCTCAAAATTCCCACCAATTCTTAAGCCTTTATTTTGCCCATACCGTCGTCATGTTCCTTGATTTTTATTCTTCAATACATTTCACAAATTTACAATTCTTCTGGCCACAAAGTCGAAACATAATCTTCACGTTTCCATGTGTTCCTTTCGTTAGATAATCACTGATATAGGTCCAACAAAATGCAATTTATGTATATTACAGTAATAAAAATACTAATGTATGTAAATTGAAAAGAAGCGTATTTAATTGGCCCTATATTACTAATCGAGCCGATCCAGTGGCCGCGCGGTCTAAGGCGTGGTCTCGGCCGCTCGCTTGCTGGGATGTGGGTTCGAATCCCACCGGGGCATGGACGTTTGTGTTGTGTTGATGTAGACGGTAGCTGGAGTAAGTGAATGAAGGACGAAGGATTTAACAGTAAATGTCAAAGGGAAAACCCGCAAGCAAAAAAAAAATCACGGGGCATGATGTCTGTTTTTGTTTGTTAAAGGACGTTATATAGAACGTAAAGTGACATGAAGGACGAAAGGATTTAAACAGTACAAAAATGGATCAAAGGGGAAAAATCCCGGACAAGCAAAAAAAAAAAATCCCACCGGGGGCATGGATGTCTGTGTTGTGTTTGTTGTAAGGACGTTAATATAGAACGTAAAGTGACATGAAGGACGAAAGGCTTTAAACAGTACAAAAATGGATCAAAGGGGAAAAATCCCAGGACAAGCAAAAAAAAAAAAATTCCACCGGGGCATGGATGTCTGTCGTTGTGTTTGTTGTAAAGGACGTAAATAGAACGTAAAGTGACATGAAGGACGAAAGGCTTTAAACAGTACAAAAATGGATCAAAGGGGAAAACCCCGGACAAGCAAAAAAAAAAAAAATTCCACCGGGGGCATGGATGTCTGTCTGTTGTGAGTGTTGTGTGTTGTCAGGTAGAGGTCTCTGCGACGGGCTGATCACTCGTCCAGAGGAGTCCTACCGACTGTGATGTGTCTCAAATGTGTGTGACCATGAAACCTCGACGAAACGAGGAGGCCCAGGCCCAGGCCCAAGCCATATAGGCTGTCGAGCCATAGGAAAAAAAAATTACTAATCGAACCACAATTCGTATTTCTTCTTTGGTGAATTTATCAATATGTCATCCACGTAAGAATATCGCCAGTCTCTACTCCCAAACTTCTACCATCGCAAAAAAATGTTCTTAATCTTTACATCCACCATTCCACAGAGCTTTGAGTTAAAGTTAAAATCTGTCCATTTTGATATTCCTTCGTGTGTTATGCTATGATTTTTCCTTCAATAACCTACTGACCTATCCTACGTTTAAGATATTTGTTACCAAATATATTAGCAGTCTTTTAAAGCTGTGTATGTCTTAAAGATGAGTTTGGCTGTGTTATAGGAGGGCTTTTTAAATATTAATTGTGTTATTTACAGATGATAAAGATATTGAATTATACAGGCGTACACAAAAGAATGGTGCGGTTTTAATATGAACACTATTAAAACCGCACCATTCTTTTGTGTATGCCCTGTACAGTGTCCGTGATAGATAAAGGAAAATTACTGACAGGGAAAACTGGTGACATCAGAGACAAATCAGTCTCAGTGCCATTGTGTTCTCCATAAAACATATATATTGATATTATTATTATTATTACATCTACCAAATTATGCACTAATAAAATACTTTCATGAGCTATTACAAAACTTCTACATGTTTCGGCACCGAGGTGCCATTATCAGGGAACCGTTCAGTGCAAAGGATATAGGGCCAACACACCAATCTGGTTGTTATGCCGCCATTACGGAAGTGATTAATATATTAAAGTACAAAATATTAAATTTCTAAACTGCTTAAAATTAATAAACATAAATTTAAAATATTTTAATCGTAATAATATTAAAAATACTGAAAGCAATCCGTTCCAGGTAATGCATTTGTTTGAAACTGTATGGATCATGCATACAGACGTCTGTGTCGATCAAATGTAGATATATCATCCTGGTAGTGCTTATGCAGTGTGTCGTGTCGGGTGGTGATATACAGCGTGTTTCAGAAATCCCTCCGGGATTTCGGAGGTCTGTAGCTCAGGAGCCAAATCACACACGGGGAATAGAGTCATGTCAGTGAAAAGAGTACATATCAAGTTTTGAATCTACCTTACAAATGTTCAATATGTCCCCTTTGGTGACTCGACAGACGTCAATCCTGTAATCTAGCTCCTGCCACACACGGCGATGGTCCCGGCCTACCTGTTCGTTTTGCGACACACAAACAGCCAGTTTCATCACATCTTCTATACCAGTCTCTACTGTTTTGTCTGTTGGTGGTTCTGTACGATACTTGGTTCGAAAACCACGTTGCACTGTTACAGTTGACTGGGTTTTAGCAAATTGCAGGACACAAAAAGCTTTCTGTTCACCTGAAAACGCCATGTTTGCACACCACTGCCTCCTAGCGGAGAAACGGGTAACTACGCCATCGCATCTGTCACGAAAAAAACTTTTACATTTCCTCTATCCGTTGGCATGCTTTTATCTCTTATATGTAGGTTTGCTACTGCACGGCCAAGCCTCTAAATCCCGGATAGACTTATGAAACACGCTGTATATATATATATATATATATATATACTGGCCTGGGGTTGAACCTAGAACCCCGCGTGACACGCCGTCAGCTAACCCCCTACGGCCCCTGTTGCCTTATATATATGTGCATTCCTACAAGGAGTGACAGAAAAGACACTTATACAATAAATGTGAATTAAAACCAGACAATTTATATAAAAGCTGTTGAAGACTGAAGGCGTTTATAGAGAAATGTTACGACAAGCGCAGTTTCATGTTACGGCTCGTGGTTACTAAGATACATATCATTAATTCAATAAAGTTACGTACAATAGAAGTCCAGTTTTATGATCATTTTAACTTTTTTTTTTTCAGGAAAAAATGTAGGAGGAATTTCCTGGTGAAAATGCTTTATGAGCCTTTGTCCTGGCGCATGTCCAGAAATGGCTAAGTGGTTTAAAGTGCTGCGCGTGGTTACAAGCCACAACTTAGGATCTGGATTCAGAGTCCCACAACAAGGCACACGATCGTTCCATCTCACGATGCGCGCATTTGCGCATGGCTAAAAATCCCCTTATAAAGAACATTTTAATTGGCTGGGATGGTCGTGTGCCATGTCAAATTTGATTAATACGTGACGTGTGTGTGTGTGTGTGTCTGTCTTTGCTGTATTAACACTAACTTGCGAAAAGTTTCAAATTTTGCCCCTTCTCTACAAATTATGAATAAGTAGCTACGTCCGTTAGGCGCCAAATGCTTCAAACGACATGTAAAGATAAGGGCCCTACATTTTTCAGTTGCCCTTTTGGGGTTCGCTTTTATTTGAACACGCTTTTACACTTGTGTCACGTGAAATGCCTGTACCGACTTCAGGCATGGGGCGACAGTCAAGCTTATCTCTGTATTTGTCTTCTATCTTCGTTCTCATTCCAGCATTTCGTTTATTTTTTTTTTCCGTCCTTCCGATCTGTTTAAATATTTACGCATTTTGCTCTCCATATTTCCATTCTATCGACTTTTCCTTTACGGGACCAAATAAGTTTAAAAACCAGGACTTCTGCCTAACACGAAATTTCGGTTTCGAATCTCCCAATTGGATACTTGAAATACTGAACAAATTTTCATTAATCTCCGCTGTCACTCCGAGAAAAATAAAATTTGTCAACATTGGGTTTGTTCCATAGACTCACAAATTAAGAGTTTATAATCGTTCTAATAATCCACGTTATGCAAACCTAGTCCAAAAAGCGTCGAAAAATAACAGAAAATACAACTGCATTTTTCTCAACACTTATTATTTTCATTTTTAATTCCCGTGTGTGTGTGAAAACCAATTACCTGTAGTGTACAAAAATTGTGTGTCAAGGGTACAAATGCCTACTCTGACGTCACATTTGATGCAGCTTTGACACAAATAAATGAATATTCTTGGATCTAGTGAAACTTCTAAATGTCGTGTTTAGTCTACATTAATGTGATATATTGTGCATGTGAGACAGTTCAAGACCCCAGTTTAGTTTAACGACACAACTCTGTACCATCTAGCAGTGACACATCTGTACATCTCTACCACTCTATCAGTGACACATCTGAACATCTTACCACTCTATCAGTGACATCTGTACATCTGTACCACTCTAGCAGTGACACATCTGTACATCTGTATGACTAACAGTAACACATTTGTACATCTGTATGACTAGAAGTGACACATTTGTACATCTGTACCATTCTAGCAGTGACACATCTGTACGTCTGTACCACTCTAGCACTGACACATCTGTATAACTAGAAGTGACACGTCTGTACATCTGTACGACTCTAGCAGTGACACATCTGTACATCTGTATGACTAGCAATGACACATCTGTATGCCTAGAAGTGACACATCTGTACATCTGTACGACTCTACAGTGACACATCTGTACATCTGTATGACTAGCAGTGACATATCTGTACATCTGTCGACTCTAGCAGTGACACATCTGTATGACTAGCAGTGACACATCTGTACATCTGTACGACTCTAGCAGTAACACATCTGTACATCTGTATGACTATCAGTGACATATCTGTACATCTGTCGACTCTAGCAGTGACACCATCTGTATGACTAGCAGTGACACATCTGTACATCTGTAAGACTCTAGCAGTGACACATCTGTACATCTGTAAGACTATCAGTGACATATCTGTACATCTGTACGACTCTAGCAGTGACACATATGTACATCTGTATGACTAGCAATGACACATCTGTACATCTGTATGACTAGCAGTGACACATCTGTACATTTGTATCACTCTAGCAGCGAC
Source organism: Reticulitermes speratus (assembly GCA_021186555.1). Classification (NCBI taxonomy): domain Eukaryota; kingdom Metazoa; phylum Arthropoda; class Insecta; order Blattodea; family Rhinotermitidae; genus Reticulitermes; species Reticulitermes speratus. Next base: position 4,112,706 of record JAJKFL010000002.1, read on the forward strand.
ACATCTGTACATCTGTACGACTCTAACAGTGACACATCTGTACATATGTATGGCAGCAGTGACACATATGCACATCTGTACGACTCTAGCAATGACACATATGTACATCTGTATGACTAGCAGTGACATATCTGTACATCTGTACGACTCTAGCAGTGACACATCTGTACATCTGTATGACTAGCAGTGACACATCTGTACATCTGTAGACTAGCAGTGACACATATGTACATCTGTACGACTCTAGCAGTGACACATGTACATCTGTATGACTAGCAGTGACATATATGTACATCTGTACGACTCTGTCAGTGACACATCTGTACATCTGTATGACTAGCAGTGACACATCTGTACATCTGTATGACTAGCAGTGACACATCTGTACATCTGTTATGACTAGCAGTGACACATCTGTACATCTTATGACTAGCAGTGACACATCTGTACATCTGTATGACTAGCAGTGACATCTGTACATCTGTATGACTAGCAGTGACACATCTGTACACTTAGCAGTGACACATCTGTAACATCTTTACTGACTAGCAGTGACACATCTGGTAACATCTGTTATGACTAGCAGTGACACATCTGTACATCTTTATGACTAGCAGTGACACATCTGTACATCTGTATGACTAGCAGTGACACATCTGTACATCTGTATGACTAGCAGTGACACATTTGTACATCTGTATGACTAGCAGTGACACATCTGTACTTCTGAAAGAAGAGGTTAAATTTCGCGCGCCCTTATATATTTTAAATACTATTTAATTGCATTTTGACATATATAACCAATAACTGTTGTGTTGAAGTACCATATATATATACATACATATATATAGAGAGAGCTGCTTAAAATTTCCGGACTTTCGTTCGTTTTTATGCTGAGTTATTTAATATAGAATTCTGATTTGTGTAATTCTTATCGATACCGAGGCCATTTTCTGTAATAATGCATCCAGAGTATTTATCAAAGCAGGGATTTCAAATTCTGTACCGCGGAGCCCTAGGGCTTAATGGACGAATTTCGGGTTTTCAGCAAGCTCATTTCCTTTACTATTAAATTGGTGAATAAAATTATGATAATTTCTAATTGAACTTTTCATATTCCTGTCCAAATGTTTGCATAACCAGAACTTGGTTTTTTTTCAGTGTAAATCACCAATAATAAATTTTTCATTAATGTTCTTAGATGTTTCATTTATTTAAACCACACATACAGATATATTTTTTTAAAGGTTTATTTTTTTACTTTGCCCCCGAAAAGTACACTTTTACTTTCCTGGGATTCCGCGAAAATTCAGATTTAGTGACAAGGGTTCCAGAGTTACTGTAATGGTAACAACTGCTCTAGGCGCCCTGAAGAAGGATAGAATTATTATTATCGGTAGGGATATGAACAGTGATGCCTCGAGCAGCAGATTTTGCAGAAATATATCAAACTACACGGCGTCATATCCTAGAATACAGTAATTTCGTATTTTTTACGTTTAAACCTCAAACATCACATCGGACCGGACAGTTCCAACAAATTTTCCTGGCACATTCTGTAAAAATCTGCGTGTGACAGACCCAAAAAAGAACCAAATCACAATTTTCTACTAAATTTTCATGTCTTAAAATTCTAATTCTTGTAGTTCAGGAAATACATTATAATTTACAAAACCTTTGGCTTTATTTTCAGATTCCTGTATATCGAGAAAAATACGCGCTACAGACGGACAGACAGATTTAAGCCTACACTTCAGTGTGTCATATTTTTTATTTCCAGAATTGTTAACTGTTAGGGTAATGCTTAAACTTTTCAGATTTATCCCTACTCTTAGTAGTAGGAATTTATTTTATGTCCTTAAATAATTTACATTCACGAAATAAGCGTCAGGCACTGATAAAGTTTTAAAGTACTGCGATTTGTTCGGGGTAATTGACCTTGGTAACTGGCCAGTTGCAAAATAGGAGAAATTTTAACGAGAACGCACATGCGTGTAATTTATTGTATTCTTACTTACACTTATTTATGTGCTTTATTTTGACCCTTTAAATAACAGGGTTACCCTGAAGTACATTTAAAGACTCAGTCCGTACCGCGCAGTAAACACACTCCGTCTCAGTTATACAAACCAGTCAGTTAATGTTGTACAGTGAAATAATCGCTGTTTGTTCTGAGATCCACACAAAACACGTAAATACAGTCCGTACCGCGCAGTAAACACACTCCATCTCAGTTATACAAACCAGTCAGTTAATGCTGTACAGTGAAATAATCGCTGTTTGTTCTGAGATCCACACAAAACACATAAATACAGTCCGTACCGCGCAGTAAACACACTCCGTCTCAGTTATACAAACCAGTCAGTTAATGCTGTACAGTGAAATAATCGCTGTTTGTTCTGAGATCCACACAAAACACATAAATACAGTCCGTACCGCGCAGTAAACACACTCCGTCTCAGTTATACAAACCAGTCAGTTAATGCTGTACAGTGAAATAATCGCTGTTTGTTCTGAGATCCACACAAAACACATAAATACAGTCCGTACCGCGCAGTAAACACACTCCGTCTCAGTTATACAAACCAGTCAGTTAATGCTGTACAGTGAAATAATCGCTGTTTGTTCTGAGATCCACACAAAACATAAATACAGTCCGTACCGCGCAGTAAACACACTCCGTCTCAGTTATACAAACCAGTCAGTTAATGCTGTACAGTGAAATAATCGCTGTTTGTTCTGAGATCCACACAAAACACATAAATACAGTCCGTACCGCGCAGTAAACACACTCCGTCTCAGTTATACAAACCAGTCAGTTAATGCTGTACAGTGAAATAATCGCTGTTTGTTCTGAGATCCACACAAAACACATAAATACAGTCCGTACCGCGCAGTAAACACACTCCGTCTCAGTTATACAAACCAGTCAGTTAATGCTGTACAGTGAAATAATCGCTGTTTGTTCTGAGATCCACACAAAACACGTAAATACAGTCCGTACCGCGCAGTAAACACACTCCATCTCAGTTATACAAACCAGTCAGTTAATGCTGTACAGTGAAATAATCGCTGTTTGTTCTGAGATCCACACAAAACACATAAATACAGTCCGTACCGCGCAGTAAACACACTCCGTCTCAGTTATACAAACCAGTCAGTTAATGCTGTACAGTGAAATAATCGCTGTTTGTTCTGCAGATCCACACAAAACACATAAATACAGTCCGTACCGCGCAGTAAACACACTCCGTCTCCAGTTATACAAACCAGTCAGTTAATGCTGTACAGTGAAATAATCGCTGTTTGTTCTGAGATCCACACAAAACACATAAATACAGTCCGTACCGCGCAGTAAACACACTCCGTCTCAGTTATACAAACCAGTCAGTTAATGCTGTACAGTGAAATAATCGCTGTTTGTTCTGAGATCCACACAAAACATAAATACAGTCCGTACCGCGCAGTAAACACACTCCGTCTCAGTTATACAAACCAGTCAGTTAATGCTGTACAGTGAAATAATCGCTGTTTGTTCTGAGATCCACACAAAACACATAAATACAGTCCGTACCGCGCAGTAAACACACTCCGTCTCAGTTATACAAACCAGTCAGTTAATGCTGTACAGTGAAATAATCGCTGTTTGTTCTGAGATCCACACAAAACACATAAATACAGTCCGTACCGCGCAGTAAACACACTCCGTCTCAGTTTATACAAACCAGTCAGTTAATGCTGTACAGTGAAATAATCGCTGTTTGTTCTGAGATCCACACAAAACATAAATACAGTCCGTACCGCGCAGTAAACACACTCCGTCTCAGTTATACAAACCAGTCAGTTAATGTTGTACAGTGAAATAATCGCTGTTTGTTCTGAGATCCACACAAAACACATAAATACAGTCCGTACCGCGCAGTAAACACACTCCGTCTCAGTTATACAAACCAGTCAGTTAATGCTGTACAGTGAAATAATCGCTGTTTGTTCTGAGATCCACACAAAACACATAAATACAGTCCGTACCGCGCAGTAAACACACTCCGTCTCAGTTATACAAACCATCAGTTAATGTTGTACAGTGAAATAATCGCTGTTTGTTCTGAGATCCACACAAAACACATAAATACAGTCCGTACCGCGCAGTAAACACACTCCGTCTCAGTTATACAAACCAGTCAGTTAATGCTGTACAGTGAAATAATCGCTGTTTGTTCTGAGATCCACACAAAACACATAAATACAGTCCGTACCGCGCAGTAAACACACTCCGTCTCAGTTATACAAACCAGTCAGTTAATGTTGTACAGTGAAATAATCGCTGTTTGTTCTGAGATCCACACAAAACACATAAATACACTGCGTGGGCGAACGTAGAATTTGTGAATGTTAAATATGGTGGTACATATAGTAACCACTGGGCGTTAAAGGTTTAATCACACATATTAAAATATATTTTATTAGGTGACATTTGACGTTAATGACTGAGGTGACTTGGACGAATATTTTCCTCTGCGAGGTGACGCCGTGTATTCTGGTTATAAATCTCAGTAAAAGATTACAATGCCATCATGTATCAGATTAGTCATTTTGCCCAACTTTATGTAGATATAACTTTTATGCCAAACACATATTTTCTTTCGAGAAATACTGCCGCAAGAAACTTTATAAAAAGTTTCCAGTATAGGAGAGTGTAATGTACACCATAAATTATACTTAAACACTCTATCTTAATACAATTATTTTCTTTTCCATTTTTATCGCAGAAAAGTTTAGTGCGTGATTTCTTACGCCAAATGAGCGGTGGAAAAATATTGCAACAAATCAAATATGTTTAAAATGATCACAGTCGATATATTAGAAGGATCGAAAATAAGTTTCGTTCTCGAAATGTCTTGTATGATCTTCGTAAGGCCATGCTGTATATCGACACACCAGATATTGGCTATTCAACGTGTATATTATACTGAATACACATTAACATTTAAACGTGTGATGGTCTGCAAATTTTCCAAATAGTTTTCTCTCTAATAAAATTCTTGTTTCGTGTTTTGTTTCTGTAATCCAAGTCGTTCCGCACTAACACTTGACATATCATTTTTTGTCATAGTCCTTATAGTTACAACCCGCCAAAAGAGAAGAAATTTATATGAGTTTAAATTCAGTTGTAATGAATTTTATATTATTTTCATCTTGCATTTTTTACAATTCACAAATTATACACCAACAAAATGCACTATATTTTCACTTTGTATTCTTTATTCTTCAACCCCTACATATGTTTCGGCCTTTACAAGGCTCGTAAACTGGATGTGAAGTGAATGTAGTTTACGAGCCCCCTGAAGATGGCATTGTAAAGGCCGAAACATATGTAGGGGTTGAAGAATAAAGAATATAAAGTGAAAATACAGTGCATTTTGATTGGTGTATAATTTGTGAATCAGTTGTAATGAATTGCTTTTGTAGAAAGTCCTGAACAAAGACGACGGCAATACAGGGGATTAATGCAGTTCAGTTGACAAAAGTCAGTACGGCCTGAGCAGAATTTTATGTGGAAGTGGCTGGAATGTTCATCGCCGTACTAATAAAATCTCCACTTGTCCCTGTCATCACCGTCCCACATATTTCTCTCTTTTTTGTATCTCTCTTACTCTGACCTCATCTACCTGCTCATTATAGGTATAGAGGGTTATTGTTGCATCTGATCACACTTTGACACACACACTCGGTAGGATTCCTCTGGAAGAGGGATCGGCTCGTCGCAGAGACCTCTACCTGACAACACACAACACTCATAACAGACAGACATCGAACCCCCCCAGCGGGATTCGAACCCGCATTCCCTTCAATCGAGTGGCTGCGGACCGACGCCTTAGACCAAGTGGCCACCGGGATTGGCACATTGTTTCTTAAATATTCCTATTAATATTGTCTTCCTATTTTTGCTTATAATTCCTATGTGCTTCTGGAACAAAATTTTTTTTTACATTTCTTGTTTCTCCAAAGTTTTTCTAATTTTACTTAATTTTATCGTATTAATAATTATGTTTTATGACAAAAAGCTATAATTATTTTACCGATTCTTAAATTAATGTACCCAAAAGAAATACATGTTTGATAAAAGAAATAATTCATTTGAAATGTTTCAAAATCTTCAGTAATTCGATTTTCGCCAGACGCCGTTTTATTTGTTACAGAGAAAATAAATGAAAGGATTATCTGTTGCTTATTTTGTTGTGCTGCTTTTCTCTGAGTTGATTTAAACAAATTCCTTTCTCGTGACTGCAATTTCATTTTATTACACACCCCTTGTGTCTACAGGAGCTAGTTTGTCCTCTGTTTTTTTTTTTACAAAAAGACACGAAAAATGTATGTTTAATCATCAGAGGACACAGGTGTGCCAAGAAGGACTACTTCTTATCTGTATTCTTTCTAACTACGTTTGCGAGTTCTGAGGAAAAAGTATCTAACTTTTCTCAGAGTTTTGGAATATATTTAGATATAATTCCTGTACGTAGCCCAAGTTTTGGATGTTGCGTGGGTTGTACTAAAATACAGATGTAGTGGTGTTTTACGTTCTTTTACCCTCCCCCCCCACCCCCCCCCCCCCCCACCCACCGCTTGAGATAGTAAGTTTTCTTCTGTACATAATTTATTGATACACTCAAAAATTTCTTTAGTGAAATAAACTCATGATTTCGGCAAATATGCAATATAACTACCCTTTAAGTTTGGAAGAACTGAATATTTTCGCTGCCGCGAGAGGCGCTTCTCGGAAGCACATTCGAATAACCAAGTCACTGGTTAAAATTTGAATTATTTGTTTATTAACAGGGTTTGAATTTTTTGTGACAGCGTAGGCTAAATACAGCGTGTTTCATAAGTCCATCCGGATTTAGAGGCTTGGCCGTGCAGTAGCAAACCCACATATAAGAGATAAAAGCATGCCAACGGATAGAGGAAATGTAAAAGTTTTTTTCGTGAGAGATGCGATGGCGTAGTTACCCGTTTCTCCGCTAGGAGGCAGTGGTGTGCAAACATGGCGTTTTCAGGTGAACAGAAAGCTTTTTGTGTCCTGCAATTTGCTAAAACCCAGTCAATGTAACAGTGCAACGTGGTTTTCGAACCAAGTATCGTACAGAACCACCAACGGACAAAACAGTAAGAGACTGGTATAGAAAACTCGAGGAAACTGGCTGTTTGTGTGTCGCAAAACGAACAGGTAGGCCGGGACCATCGCCTGGGACTGTGGAGCTAGATTACAGGATTGACGTCTGTCGAGTCACCAAAGGGGGACATATTAAACATTTGTAAGGTAGGTTCAAAACTTGGATATGTACTCTTTTCACTGACATGCTCTCATCCCCCGTGTCTGATTTGGCTCCTGAGCTACAGACCTCCGAAATCCCGGAGGGATTTATGAAACACCCTGTATAATTCAACGAATTTAATCAAATTAATGCTTCAAGCCGAATTCATTATTCCCATTGAGAGTGCTGCATTCTATTTCGTTTTTAAAAATATAAAATAGCGGATTGATATTTGTATTTATAAATGCCTCCCTGAGGAAGAACGTGATGGGTATAAACATGTTGAAGTGTAATAAAATGAAGTGTTAAATAGTTGTGTGTAACTTGATTGTGGCCGATCCCAGTGGCCGTGCGGTCTAAGGCGTGGGTCTACGGCCGCTTGCTTACTGGGATTGCTGGTTCGAACCCCGCGGGGGGCATGGATGTCTGTCTGTTGTGAGTGTTGTGTGTTGTCAGGTAGAGGTCTCTGCGACGGGCTGGTCCCTCGTCCAGAGGAGTCCTACTGAGTGTGATGTGTCTGATTGTGATCGTGTAGCCTCGATAATGAGGCGACTTAGGCCCCCAAGGGGCTGTCGAACCATTGAAAAAAATATTGATGGTGTCTCTTTGTTTTGCTAAATCAGCTGTGTGTTTAAAGCGTGTAGTTCACAGATCCCTTTCAGAATGAATGCGACCTTGTGCAGTAGGTTGTCCTGAAACACGAGGAATGAATTTTCCTGAACCTGTGTAACTTTGCTTGTCTTATCAAAGTGCTAGTACATCTAATTCATAGTGGCCGTGCCTTGGCTCAGGCGGTTAGTCGCCGGCCTCTCACTGTGGAGGCCCGGTTTCGATTCCAAGTGGCCGAGCGGTCTAAGGCGTGGGTCTTCGGCCGCTCGCTTACTACGATCGTGGGTTCGAATCCCACCGCGGGCATGGATGTTTGTGTTGTGTTAGTTGTAAGGACGTTAGTATGGAACGTAAGTTGATATGAAGGACGAAACGATTTAAACAGTACAAAAATGGATCAAAGGGGAAAAACCCGGACAGGCAAATAAAAAAAAAAAAAAAAAAAAATCCACCGGGGCATGGATGTTTGTTTTGTTTGATGTAAGGACGGTAGCATGAACGTAAGTGACATTAAGGACGATAGGATTTAAACAGTACAAAAAAGAATCAAAAGGGAAAAACCCTGGACAGGCAAAAAAAAAAAAAAAATTCCGGGTCAGTCCATGTAAAGTTTTTTTTTTTTTTTGCACAAAGTGGCACTGGGGCAGGTTTTTCACAGAGAACTTTGGTTTTCCCCTGTCAGTTTCATTCCACCGGTGCTCCATTACTTATAAAAATTAAAAAAAACTTATCATATTTCTCTTCATCTTCATCACAGGTTTGCACAATAAGCCTTAAGGCTGCGGTGTGTCCTGTAGCTTCTGCTGCGGGACCCTTCACCACATGGAATTCCCAGCAAGTACATTAATGTGATACCAACTGTACAACAGCGCGCCTGAATCTCCAAAGATTTTGTTCCCTTTCATCATCGTTAAACTTTGTTAGTGTAGGTATTTCTGGCAATTACGAATGTGTTCTTCCTGACTTTCAGGATTCAAGTACTTACGTACATAAATCAGAGTGACAGTCACTGTATTTACTAAGAACTTAAGAACAGTTGCAATGTTGGCAATTCCGATGAAACTCTCAGTGTTGGACAAGCTGTAACAGAGGGGTGTCTGGCGAGATTAAACATAGAGCTGCCTCAGTGTCCGAGAGAGATGTTTAGGTGATTGTGAAAGGGAACATTGACTTACGTAAGTCTGTAGGGAAGTGGGACGTAAAATTGAGACCATTTTATTTCTGAATACCTTCACTAATGCATGTCAACTGTATGTGGAGCTAAATTAGTGTTTAATTTCCAAATTTTATGCTCTATTTCTTATGCTGCTTGCTGCAAAATACTTTTATCTCATTCATTCATTCTGTAGTCTGTCTTACGACAGTCCGTAGCCTCTTCATTCTGCAGTCTGTCTTACGACAGGTCCGTAGACTCTTCATTCTACAGTCTGTCTTACGACAGTCCGTAGCCTCTTCATTCTGCAGTCTGTCTTACGACAGGTCCGTAGACTCTTCATTCTACAGTCTGTCTTACGACAGTCCGTAGCCTCTTCATTCTACAGTCTGTCTTACGACAGTCCGTAGCCTCTTCATTCTGCAGTCTGTCTTACGACAGTCCGTAGCCTGTTCATTCTGTAGTCTGTCTTACGACAGTTCCGTAGCCTCTTCATTCTGCAGTCTGTCTTACGACAGGTCCGTATCCTCTTCATTCTGTAGTCTGTCTTACGGCAGGTCCGTAGCCTCTTCATTCTGTAGTCTGTCTTACGACAGGTCCGTAGCCTCTTCATTCTGTAGTCTGTCTTACGACAGGTCCGTAGCCTCTTCATTCTGCAGTCTGTCTTACGACAGTCCGTAGCCTCTTCATTCTGCAGTCTGTCTTACGACAGGTCCGTAGCCTCTTCCAAAGCGAGTTCTCCACAGGGTGCGATCTAGTGCTTCCTCTTTCAATTTCCAGTATCTTCTCTTTTCCTTAAGGTCATCCAGTAGCTGCTTACGCCTTCTCCCTCGTCTTCCCGTCATTTCTATCCTTCCCTCTAACTTTCCTTCAATCACGTGTTTCAGAAGGCAGTTCCTACGCAAGATGTGACCAATCCAGTTAGCCTTTCTTCTTTTTACTGTATGTACGATATTCCTCTCCTCCTTCACTCTGTGTAATACTTCTTCATTTCTCACACGATCGGTCCAAATGATCTTCTCCATTCTTCTCCAGCACCACATTTCAAAACTTTCCAGATACTTCTGATCTACTTTCCGAAGTGTCGACGTTTCAGCACCACACAAAGCAAAGCTAAGCATAGTTTTGTACTTTTATCTATTCTTCCAAAATTATTTTTTTTGCAAGTGATGTTTACTAAAGATAATATCAAATGCGGAGGATAATATATATATATATATATATATATATATAGAAGGTATTTTTTTTTGTATATTCTTTTTCTATTATAAAGCAATTTACAGGATCATATTTTAATGACACTTAACCACAATTATTTGCTTTTGCGGCTTTTAAGTCTTATTTAACCATGCTCTTAAGTACAGCGGTCGATATCAGTGGCCGCGCGGTCTAATGCTTGGGTCTACGGCCGCTTGCTTACTGGGATTGCGGGTTCGAATCCCGGCTGTGGTTATGGATGTCTGTCTCTTGTGAGTGTTGTGTGTTGTCAAGTAGAGGTCTCTGCGACGGGCTGGTCACTCGTGTAGAGGAGTCCTACCGAGTGTGGTGTGTGTCTAAAGTGTGATCGTGAAGCCTCGAAACATGAGGTGGCCTAGGCCCCCTAAGGGGCTGTCGAGCTATTGGGGGGAATAAAATAAGTACATCCTTGGGGATAAATGAGTCAATGGATATGGAGCACTGCTGGATGATACTGACAGGGGAGAACCTAAACCTGCGGAGTAAAACTTGTCCCACTGTCACTTTTTCCACCACAAATTCCGCGAGGACTAGCCTGAGATCGAAGTTGCTCCTCTGCGGAAAAAAGGCTTGCGACTAAAGGCCTGAGCCATGCCACGTCGCTTTACGTTTCTCAGTTAAATGATAAAATTGCGTAGTTTGATTTTGTACCGTGAAAGCTTGCGTGTTATGGAGTAGAAAGCCACTGGAATACCAGTCATTCATTCTGCAGTCTGTCTTACGACAGGTCCGTAGCCTCTTCATTCTGTAGTCTGTCTTACGACAGGTCCGTAGCCTCTTCATTCTGTAGTCTGTCTTACGACAGGTCCGTAGCCTCTTCATTCTGTAGTCTGTCTTACGACAGGTCCGTAGCCTCTTCATTCTGTAGTCTGTCTTACGACAGGTCCGTAGCCTCTTCATTCTGTAGTCTGTCTTACGACAGGTCCGTAGCCTCTTCATTCTGCAGTCTGTCTTACGACAGGTCCGTAGCCTCTTCATTCTGTAGTCTGTCTTACGACAGGTCCGTAGCCTCTTCATTCTGTAGTCTGTCTTACGACAGGTCCGTAGCCTCTTCATTCTGTAGTCTGTCTTACGACAGGTCCGTAGCCTCTTCATTCTGTAGTCTGTCTTACGACAGGTCCGTAGCCTCTTCACTCTGTAGTCTGTCTTACGACAGGTCCGTAGCCTCTTCATTCTGTAGTCTGTCTTACGACAGGTCCGTAGCCTCTTCATTCTGTAGTCTGTCTTACGACAGGTCCGTAGCCTCTTCATTCTGTAGTCTGTCTTACGACAGGTCCGTAGCCTCTTCATTCTGTAGTCTGTCTTACGACAGGTCCGTAGCCTCTTCATTCTGTAGTGTGTCTTACGACAGGTCCGTAGCCTCTTCACTCTGTAGTCTGTCTTACGACAGGTCCGTAGCCTCTTCATTCTGCAGTCTGTCTTACGACAGGTCCGTAGCCTCTTCATTCTGTAGTCTGTCTTACGACAGGTCCGTAGCCCTTCATTCTGTAGTCTGTCTTACGACAGGTCCGTAGCCTCTTCCAAAGCGAGTTCTCCACAGGGTGCGATCTAGTGCTTTCTCTTTTAATTTACAGTATCTTCTCTTTTCCTTAAGGTCATCCAGTAGCTGCTTACGTCTTCTTCCTCGTCTTCCCGTCATTTCTATCCTTCCTTCTAACTTTTTTTCGATCACGTGTTTCAGAAGGCAGTTCCTACGCAAGATGTGACCAATCCATATACCATGTACCATATAAAAATATGGTGTTGTCCTCAAGAAATTTATGCACTGTTTTAGTTAATTTCGTATTTTTCTCTCTGTTTGAGGTTTTTATCTTTGCATTTAACATCACTTGTCTTTGAGGTTTCCACAGAACTTTTAATGAAGTTTAAAATCTTCCGAGTTACGGCGATCCTCAGAATATTCGGTAACTACTTACTCGTACAAATTGACTCAGCTGCACATCCCACAAGACTTCAATTTTCATCACTTGTCTTTTACGTTAGAGGCTTTCGTGAAAGGAAGATACAAGATAAAGAGCTAAACTGCGCCAGCTGTTGCTTGTAGGGCAAGAAAGCGAACTTACAGGAGTCAAGGAAAGTACTGCGTGGGTTAGATGCTGAAAATCTCGTCGAAGTCCGTGATGTTGCACGCAGTGTACTTTGGAAAGGAAGTTGGTGATTACGTATTGATTGGGGGCGTGGCAGCGACTGAGGGAACAGCGAATTCGCTAATATGATGTAGGAATGTATTGAATAGTAACAGAATTACATTCAAATGACGATATAACGCGTGTTTCTTTACAGTCACGGTTTACTTTAAACTGCTGCTTGAAACTGCGGTTTAAACGTTAATTAACTGTCCTCAAACTGCTGGGTATTTTGTGATAATCTCATCTTTATTTATCTGATCGAAAAATTTACACTTTTTATGAAACCCATTGGTTCATTTACATATTCACAAGAACTAGCTGTGTATAGCATGATTACATCCACAAAGTCCCTGTCATTTTGCATGACAACGTTCAGCGCGAGTCTCACAAATCTCAGTCACGTGACCGCAGCTGCTACGTAAGCAGACCAATACTGGCACCTCCACCGCTCTGACTGCAGAAACACACTGATCTACGGGCACACGACTTCGCGCACTCTCCCGACTTGTGACCTCAGTCTGGGCTCGCTAAAGTTACCTGCGCCTGGAGCTGGAGACTTTGTGGAATTACTCCTGCTATAAGTTAATTTCAGTCAACCATTTCGCCCCTGTTTCTCTAAAACTCATGCCGTCATTACACTTGCTTCTTGCCTGCTCCTTGTCTTGAAGAATATCTATTAAACGTTTACTTAACCTTCTTACGGAAAGAGTAAACTCAATTTTTAGAGACTTTCCTTTCTTTAAACGGAAACGTAGGTTATTGGTCTCACAATATGCTTATTGCTGTGTGCGAATGAAAGACAGATCTTCTTGATTGCTGGACAATAAATTTCTTGCAGATTTGTGAAGTAAAGCAAGCGGGATATTTTGGCCTGATATCATGAAATCTTTTAGGTGATATTCCTTTGTGTCTGTGTCTGTTTTTCTGTTCTGGCAGAACAGACCTGCGTTATTTTCCTTCCATAAGTCTTTCAAATCCTTCCTGAAAGTCCAGTGATCAGAGAGCAAATAGCCTTAACGTTATATTACAAAATACCGTAAGATATTATATTCTTTCTTTCTTCTTTAATTCTTTATGAAACTTGATACTAAGGGCTAATTCCATTACCCCTTTAAAGCCCAGTGGTTACTATATGTACCACCACGTTTAACATTCAACAATTCTACGTTATGTGTTTTGTGTGGATCTCAGAACAAACAGCGATTATTTCACTGTACAGCATTAACTGACTTGTTTGTATAACTGAGACGGAGTGTGTTTACTGCGCGGTACGGACTGTATTTATGTGTTTTGTGTGGATCTCAGAACAAACAGCGATTATTTCACTGTACAGCATTAACTGACTGGTTTGTATAACTGAGACGGAGTGTGTTTACTGCGCGGTACGGACTGTATTTATGTGTTTTGTGTGGATCTCAGAACAAACAGCGATTATTTCACTGTACAGCATTAACTGACTGGTTTGTATAACTGAGACGGAGTGTGTTTACTGCGCGGTACGGACTGTATTTATGTGTTTTGTGTGGATCTCACAACAAACAGCGATTATTTCACTGTAAAACATTAACTGACTGGTTTGTATAACTGAGACGGAGTGTGTTTACTGCGCGGTACGAGCTGGATCTTTAAATATAATTGTGGTTAATCTTAGCATTTAATATGTGAATTTCCTAATAATGAGGATTACAACGTCAAGTTAGCAGCACGCAAATGCTTACTGTGTACTAAATATGCACGTAATAAATTTCTGTCTCAATAGAAAGTAAACCTGTATACGTTAAGTATGTCACCGAAAAGACAAAAAAAAAAGATGTTGAATATCATTTCTTTTCAAGATAATTTATTAGTGTGGACATTTCGGAAGAGGGGAAAAAATATGATTTTGAAATATGTAAGAAAATGCACGGGAAATTCTTCTTTTTAAGAATCCATCCGACATTAAACCTTGGTGAGTTTTACAGTAGAAGAAGAGGAAACGGGAAGGAAGAAAAGATCAGGCTGCTGGAAGAAACGCCCTGTTTACAGCCCAGGGCATTTTAAGAATTGGAAAGAAACAAACAGAAGTACGTGGCAGTTGTGTTCACGCGGAGTAACAAGTCCATGGCCTATGGAACTTGGATGCTGAATTTATAAGTGGAAAAGATATGGTAATATCCAGAGACATTGCCTTCCTTCCGTTATGCGTAATATAAAAATGAGTTTTACGTTATATTGACCGTGCATTCTATAGCAATTGGAGGTTATTTATTTTTCATATCAATTCATGCACAATTTTTAAAATAAGAAATAATATTGTAAAAATTGTGCATGTGTTGGTACGGAAAATAAATAACCTTCAATAAAAATGGGTGTAATAATTTACGCTTCCGTTGGGTAAGTGCGTAATTACCTTTTGCCATTTCTTTTAAGGTCATTATTCTACATATTTTTATCAAAAATTGAATTTTATGCTAAGGTTTCTAAAACAAGAAAGTTCTGGGAAGAAATTATAGTATATGTTTACTGCATTTAAGTATAATTATTTGTACAAAAATCAAATTAATTTCAATTTAATAGTCATAAATTAATTGGCCTGTTTCTGGGATTTATTTCTTCGACTAAATTGAAAATATTAGGTATTCTTTAGCCCCAGTAAAAAGGCATGTTATCAATAATTTATTTACTTCCGTCAAACGCAACAAATTTATTAAATCCAACGTTTCATGCTACATGTTTCTCTCGTCTTCGACCATCTTCTCTGATTAAAATGCGTAATTTAAAATCCAAGTGGACAACGCTTTAAAAAGTTTTGCATTTTGTGAGATCCACTTGGGGTTTTAAATTATCTACTTTATTGCATAAACATGGTCGAGGACGAACGAAACATGTAGCATGCAGTGTTTGATTTAATAAATTTTTGTCTTTGACGTCAATAAATAAATTACTTCTAATCTGTCACGGTACAACGGAATGAACGCCAAAATAAAAACACTTTTTAATGTACCGTGTTTTTTTTTTTGTTATTAAATACGCTTGTCCATAATTGCTGAAGAGACTGTACCAGGGTTAGGCGTATCTGGCACCGTGCCTCCGTTCCTAAAAAGCTAATGATTTGGAAGGACGTTTACGAACTGGATTTACGAAGTTCCTTAAACGGATATACGAGATTAGAAAGAACACTGCGAAGTTTCCACTTCGTTTCCGTTTTTCCTGAAAAAGAGATTATGGAATATTATAAAACCAAATATTTTTTCGTCAGCCTGGCTCCATTGCAGAGGCCTGAAATGAAGCCACACTGAAGAGTACTGGGTCGAAACTTTGCAGTAAGAATAACTCTTTTGAACAATAAGTAGAATCTGGTATATCGGACCGTCTTACGTGTCTGAATGCTGACAAAAATGGAGAATCACTGAATTAAAGAACATATTTATTTGAAGACTCTCTTGAAGAATAGCATGTAGGCCCACTGGATCTGAACCCAATAATAATAATAACCTATATGGGCCCGGGCCTGCTCTTGCCTCCTCTTTTCGAGGTTACTAAGTCGTGCGCATTCGTGGCAGTTGGTGACTGGTCAACTGGCCGCGCTAGTGTTCTATCGATCCTGATGTTCCCGCCAGAGCCATCTGGCAGGCAGTCAGGAGACTTGGGCGAGAAATTGAGGCAATTTAGCTTACGCAACATTTTTATTCATGCCCTTAAGGTTCTTTTACATGCCGTAAATCTACGACATCGGACCGACGGCTTTACTTCCCATCCGAAGGAAGTGGTGCTCCGGATTTTTTATCACCCTTAAAAAAATCCATCGACCTCGGTCGGGATCGAACCCGCGAACCTTGGGTCCAGTGGCGAGCACGCTAACCACTAGTCCACCGAGGTCGACTGTTAAAACAATACTTAGTAATTTTTAAATCTGTCATAAAAGGTGGACATAAAAGGTTGCGTGCTGCCAAATTTACACAAAGAGTTGGACGTACTTGCCTATAAGAAATGCATAGCGGTCCTTGTTGTTCTAGAGTCGCCCAGTGCTGCGCTCTGTCGTGTACATCTTTTATTAACACTTGGCTTCTACCGTAGCAGTCTGTTGCAGTTACTGGAGTGGGAGGAGTGCGAGAGGAGTGGAGTGGGGCAGGTTGGACCGTTGGGGATGAAAACAGTTGTGTTTCACTTTGCATGTCTCTCGTATTTTAAATTTTGTGTGTTTTATGAATCTGTGATGAGTTTAAGGTTAAGAATTTATGGAGTAGCGGCCTGGTGTCAGGTCAAAACGTATCATAACTTTGGGTAGTGAAGGGCCCCGCAGCAGAAGCTACGGGCGCACCGCAGCCTTGAGGCTTCTTGTGTAAACATGTGATGAAGATGATCAGTTTTTTCGTTTTTCCTTGTAATGGAGCACCGGTGGAATGAAATTGACAGGGGAAAAACCGAAGTACTCGGGGAAAAACCTGTCCCAGTGCCACTTTGTCCAACATAAATCCTACATGGACTGACCTGGGATCGAAATCTGGCCTTCACGGTGAGAGGCCGGCGACTAACCGCCTGAGCCATGGCACGGCCAATCATAACTTGATTAACGTTACTTATGCTCTGAAAGTTATTTTTACAAAAAAAAAGGGGCCTAAACCTCAGGCCAACAACTTTTCGTTTATCATTGTCAGTTATAAAATTAGGGTTTTGAGGCTTTCAAAGCGGTGTAATGAAGGATTCCGGTCTTCCGGGATGTGAACCTGCGTCAATAGCTGAGATTTTCCCGACGTTTCGAATGAACGCTTCGCTTTCTTTTCAAGTTCAAGCTAAAGAATGTCCATAAGGCTGGTTTCCTCATTTATAAAGACCTTTTAAACGTTACGTAAATCCCAACACCTAGTACTTAGAACTCTAAGAAAAATCACGCTAACATTAGTGTTTTGCAGCATTATTTTAGGACTATTTCCACCATTTTCTTTCTGTTCACCACGTGGAAGCATTTAAGTATTTCACGTGGGAAGAGTAGACTTCTTGAGCTAAGTATTTTCATGATCCTAAAGCTATTTTGTATACTTCTATCTACTCAAATTCTATTTCAGTTTTGAAGACATCTTACGAAATTATTGGTGTAATTAAAACAAGAATGAAACGATGGGCTGGGCATGTAGCACTTATGGGGAAGAAGAGAAATGCATATAGCGATTTTGTCGGAAAATGTGGAGGAAATAGACCACAAAGAAGGCCTAGTCCTAAATTGGGTGATAATATTAAAATGTTTTTAAACGAATAGGTTTGTGTGACGTGGACTGGATTTATCTGGCTCAGGATATGGAAAAGTTGCTGTCTGTTTTGAATTGATGTTCCAAGTTGTAAAACCTGCACGAGTTTCCTTATTCAGCTGAGGAAGATTAGCTTCTCAAGAAAGAAATTGCTTCATGGGTTGTTTTTATATATCGTGAAAACTTCTTTAATTAGAGCAGGAATTTTATCTTAGTGTTTCATAATGCTATAAAATGCAGTTTTACAAACACCCTGTACACAAGTATTCTTCGTGTTGTGTGTTTCGTAATGCTATAAAAGGCAGTTTTACAAACACCCTGTACACAAGTATTCTTCGTGTTGTGTGTTTCGTAATGCTATAAAAGGCAGTTTTACAAACACCCTGTACACAAGTATTCTTCGTGTTGTGTGTTTCATAATGCTATAAAAGGCAGTTTTACAAACACCCTGTACACAAGTATTCTTCGTGTTGTGTGTTTCATAATGCTATAAAAGGCAGTTTTACAAACACCCTGTACACAAGTATTCTTCGTGTTGTGTGTTTCGTAATGCTATAAAAGGCAGTTTTACAAACACCCTGTACACAAGTATTCTTAGTGTTGTGTGTTTCGTAATTGCTATAAAAGGCAGTTTTACAAACACCCTGTACACAAGTATTCTTCGTGTTGTGTGTTTCGTAATGCTATAAAAGGCAGTTTTACAAACACCCTGTACACAAGTATTCTTCGTGTTGTGTGTTTCGTAATGCTATAAAAGGCAGTTTTACAAACACCCTGTACACAAGTATTCTTCGTGTTGTGTGTTTCATAATGCTATAAAAGGCAGTTTTACAAACACCCTGTACACAAGTATTCTTCGTGTTGTGTGTTTCTAATGCTATAAAAGGCAGTTTTACAAACACCCTGTACACAAGTATTCTTAGTGTTGTGTGTTTCGTATTGCTATAAAAGGCAGTTTTACAAACACCCTGTACACAAGTATTCTTCGTGTTGTGTGTTTCATAATGCTATAAAAGGCAGTTTTACAAACACCCTGTACACAAGTATTCTTCGTGTTGTGTGTTTCGTAATGCTATAAAAGGCAGTTTTACAAACACCCTGTACACAAGTATTCTTCGTGTTGTGTGTTTCGTAATGCTATAAAAGGCAGTTTTACAAACACCCTGTACACAAGTATTCTTCGTGTTGTGTGTTTCGTAATGCTATAAAAGGCAGTTTTACAAACACCCTGTACACAAGTATTCTTCGTGTTGTGTGTTTCGTAATGCTATAAAAGGCAGTTTTACAAACACCCTGTACACAAGTATTCTTCGTGTTGTGTGTTTTCGTAATGCTTTATTACTTTTATGTTTCTAAGTCTAAATGCAGTATAGACGTTCTCAGGAATCAAAGAGAGCTCACTGAAGTTGTTAAGCTGCTTTGGAACTCTTACATATTTGCGATTTATTGAACAATAATGGAGTGATTTGAGTGTTGATACGCGCCTCCATATAAATAATTCCCTCCTTAAAATGTGTTACTCTCTCAGGTTTGTAGCCTTTAATTCACACAACTACGAATGCAATGTTGTTAAGCCTCGAACAAAATTGAAGCAAATGCTTTTGCTCGGATATTAGGACACTCCACACAGAGAAGGCAGCGCCGTTACTAGGATACGGAGAAATCCCAAACTACTGACAGCACTTTATATCTTTAGCATAAGTATGCTGAGGCTTCCAGAATATAGCAACTCGCGTTGCTCACTCTTTTCAGAGTAAAAGTAATGGCTGTATATATTAAAGTCTTATACACACACGATTTAATTTAAGAATTTTTTTAACAAACCGGTGGAAATCCGTGAGTATTTCTTGCAGTAAATATTAAGCTTGTAGTTCTGCGCGAGACAGATTGTTTTCATTGGCTTGTTCTTTCAGTGTAGGCGACATGACACACTGCTACTAGATTGTCAAATTGCTTTAACTCTCATTTTGAACGTAGGAAGGATCATTTTGGAAAAATATACCGATCGTTTTCGAAGGTGGTGTAGCTGATCGGTCTGGTACAATTCTGACTTTGTTAAATAATTGAAAAAAAAATGTAAATATGCAGACTTTACATATTATAAAACGTTCAAATTTGAATTCCTGTGCCCTGGTGTATACGTTTCCGGGCTATGTATGTCACAACGAGTGACAAATCCTACTCTGGTAGCTCAGCATGTTTAAATGCAACGGTCCCTTCCCCCACTCTCACTTTAAAGGACGATGAATGTACTGAAGTACTTTCGGACTTTCTAGGCCTGACCGATTGGTGAATATACAGGGTGTTTCAAAAAGAGCTTTACATCTTTGAAAGAGTGTACAAATTTATCTTACATCCCTGGATTTTTTCTTATGGGGATTCGTTAAAGATCGAGTGTTCGTACCACCTTTGCCTGCAAATGTCGTTGAGCTCCGAACTCGAATTACTGCCGCAGTTGCAGAAGTGACGCTAGAGATGCTACGTAGCTTGTGGTAAGAAATTGACTACAGGTGGGACGTCTGCCGCATTGCCAATGGAAGTGACATTGAACCATAACTATCCGAGGTAAAACTCGGTGTGTTTTGCTACATTATGACAGTTCGAAACGTTGTGTATGTACTCTGTATAAATTTGTAAACTTTTTCAAAGTTGTAAAGCTCTTTTTGAAACACCCTGTACATGCTGGGTCTAAAGCAGTGCCTACTGCTACCAGGAACAAAATATTTACGAGTACCGGCGGGTACTGAAAAAAAATTAATTATTAAAATTTGTAATTTTCTATTTTAACTTTATAAGTACTTCAAAATATTTTCCTTACCATCTAAATACATTTAAAACTGAAACTTAACATTGTATTTACCGTGCATCTTTTCAATTAAGATATGTTCAATAAACACCAACTAAAGCAATAAACTTTATTCAAATAGTTTATTC
This sequence comes from Reticulitermes speratus, assembly GCA_021186555.1. Lineage (NCBI taxonomy): Eukaryota > Metazoa > Arthropoda > Insecta > Blattodea > Rhinotermitidae > Reticulitermes > Reticulitermes speratus. Next base: position 4,133,305 of record JAJKFL010000002.1, read on the forward strand.
TTAAAATTCCCCTACACGTATTTCGGTGGTTTAAACCACCATCTTTACGACCCCATGAAGATGGTGGTTTAAACCACCGAAATACGTGTAGGGGAATTTTAAGAATAAACTATTTGAATAAAGTTTATGTGCATTAGTTGGTGTTTTAACATTAAAACTATTTTAGTAATTTGATTAAAACCGTTGAAATTAAAGTATTAAAGAAAATGACAATTCCCAAATAAATTTCACGTTGTGTTCGCCGTGCATCTTGACATTAATTTTCGGTTTTTTAAACCAACAAAAGCACTTTTTATTTTCGTATACAAAAATACGAAATATGAAAATAAAAGTTCATTATTTGGTCAAAAAACTGAAAATTAATTCCCAAATAATTTCGCCTACCACCAGACTACCCTCTTTGTGCCACCAGTGGTACGCGCACCATCGCTTTAAAATCACTGGCATAGAGCATACAAAGTCGACCTCGGTGGACTAGTGGTTAGCGTGCTCGCCACTGGACCAAAGGTTCGCGGGTTCGATCCCGACCGAGGGCGATGGATTTTTAAGGGTGATAAAAATCCGTAGCACAACTTCCTTCGGAGGGGAAGTAAAGCCGTCGGTCTCATGTCGTAGATTTACGGCATGTAAAAGAACCTTACGGGCATGAATAGAAATGTTTCGTAAGCAAAATTCAGCAGCAATTTCTCACCCAAGTCTCCTGACTGCCTGCCAGATGGCTCTGGCAGTCACATCAGGATTGAGTAGAACTTGTGCGGTCAGTGGGCTGGTCACTCACTATATCAACGCACATGACCATAGAAACCTCCGATAGGAGGCCCCTATGCTCCGCGTTGGAGCGACAGGGACAGACAAACAAACAACAGAGCGTACAAAACTAAGAAACATGGCGTATGAGATACAAGGCACATACAGTCGACTTCAAAGAACACATCCAGTGCCGAAATTAAGATCGAGTGCAGATGTATTGCCAGTGCTTCAAATTCGTGAGCAGGAACAAATTTACCTTTATTTTCTTCTTCTCCTTTTCTTCTTCTCCTCCTTCTCCTCTCATTCTTCTTATTACACACGTCTGTTTCCTCTGACAGAGTCTCTTCTAAGGCACATGTCACAACTGTATTAATCGTTGATAACCAGTTGTCTTCTGGACTTTGTCCATCGTCCGGATAAAATATAAAAATATAAAATCACGACGTTTCGGAAGCTGGTTCTTCTTCCGTCTTCAGGTGCTGGGAGGGGAGACACCTACTCAGATGGTCCTTTAGACCAGCTAATCCAATCACTGTATTAATCGTACTGGTTAAAACTGTAGCTGTTATATTATTATGACAGACGGCTGAAAAATTTGACATTTATCGATGTCTGTAATCCGTCGGTGCCAGTGGGTTCGAATAGGCCCCACGGGCCACAGGTTGAGAATACAGCAACACTATATGTGTCTACATAATCTGGAAGCTTCCGAGCGGAGAGGTTACCAGAAACTGGGGCCTCAAAATATATTTTAAAGTAGACCGTGTAGTATTGCACTTAGATATTCATAGTCTAATGTTGCTGGTGCCGGCTTCACCTCTCTCACTTTATCCTCTCACGTTAATTCAATTGAGAGTTAGGAGCCCCAGTTGACGGAGAGCAGAATGGTTGACGCTTGCTGGAGGACACGTGCAAGTATAGGACTCTCCATAGACTGCAATCCTACAATAAGGACAATCACCTCCATCTACTGCTAAACTTCAAGATATGAGGAGCTATACCTCCACTCCCGCTACATCTTGGTTCAAAATTACATTAAGAATTTAAAATCATCTGACAAACAACGAAAGGTTGATGTTTGGATAAAGGTAATTCTCTTCTACTCTCACCTCTGAGGCCCTGGTTCGATCCCGGGTTAATCCATGTGGGATTTGTGGTGGACAAAATGGCACTGGGACAGGTTTTCCCCCCAAGTACTTCGGTTTTCCCCTGTCAATTTCTTTCCACCGGTGCTCCATTACTTGGAAAAACGAAAAGAAAACTAATTATATTCATCACAGGGTTGCACAATAAGCCTCAAGGCTGCGGTGCGTCCGTAGCATCTGCTGCGGGGCCCTTCACCACAAACAAAAATATATTTTATAGTTTATTAGTGCTGATTTAATTAGTATGTCATAAATCATTTTAACAGCTGAATTTTTTGTTTCAAATTATTAAGCACAAACAGCATAAAATGTAGAGATTACGTAAATTATTAAATTTAATTACGGATTCAAACTAATGTTGAGGTTTTCTGTGATATGTCACTGTGTCTTTGGATAAATAGATGCAGAAGGTCCGACAGTTTTTGTGAAATATTTAAAGAAGTCCTTTCTCTTATGCAGTAAGCTTCTTCATTGCCGTTTCCAAACTAACCGACCACTAGATCTTACCTTGAGTGAATGCAATTTAATCTAAGACAATTTTCGCCTTTAACCTACTTTGCACTTATGCCTTATTTATTTTATCTAATTCCTCATTTAGTTACTGCAACAATAGTAGCAGTAATTATGAGAAATTTAGTTTCGGTAACAATGTCTTAATTTTTTTCGCAGCATGATTGCAAATTACGGCGTTGGTGTGTCCTTAAAAGGTCGTGATATTTTGAGCTAACTGTATGACAGTACGTCAACTGTTACATGCATGGGCATATACACAGAATATGATAAAGTTTAAATGTCACTTTACCACTTTTTAAGAAAGAAAGCAGGCTAAGCACGTGACACGTACCTCACAGGAAACATAAAATTGTAGAAAGGAAAATATGACTTGAATAAATAATGGGGATTTTTCGTGAAAACTATAAACAACACTTAAATAAAACATGTGAGCAAGACGTGAAAAAAAAAGCAGTTTTGTTCATAAATAAACCGGACTGTTTAAAAATATTCATTGCCTAATTACATGTCGTTTGTATTTCTCAGCTGCCTTGCCATATCTAATACCAGAATTTTTTATGCAATGATTTACCTTATGGCTCTTTTTTAAGGCGGAATGACCGTCCCATTTCACCGTCTCAGTTTTAAGACAAGTTCCTCGCTGTTATTACTAACTTTTCTAATTCTTTCATTCTTCCTTTTCAAAATTATCATCATTGTCCTTATCACTATTTAAAGTTCTGACTTGTTCTGTCTTTAGTTGAATTAACCTCATCCAATATATGCTTTTGACTTCCTCTACTTCTCCTGAGACATCAAAGTTAAACGACTTAGTTAAGCTCCATATTATGGAAAGTCGTACATGGAAATGCTGGCTTCATACATTTCGAGTGTGAAGATTGTCTTCATTCTGCTGCACGATGATTCAATGCTACGAAACATTTTATTTAAGACCTGTAGATATTAAGGCTGTAAAGCACTATCACAATTATCGTTAAAGTTGTATGATTAAGTTGATCAAAGAGAGGCGTAACTGAGCATGGTTGTGCTAGAAACATTATTTAAGACACTTGTAGAATATTTAAAGCGTTTGTAAATGCACTTATCACAATTATCGTTAAAGTTGTAATGAGAATTAAGTTTTCAGATGCAAACAGGAAGGTGTAAAGTGGGAAGCATGGGTTTGTGTGTTGGGTATGTCTGTTATGTAGCCGGTTGGTAATTCCCACGACAAGGTGTGTGTCTGTGGTAATGTCTTGCCGCGTTTCAACGTTGTAACGTCTGTGTAGGTTACATCATTAAGTGAAGCTTACTGGAAATATTGGAACGAAAAGCGTAGTGAAAGTTGCCGTTGGCAGCATTCCCTGTCTCGGTGCTGAGAAGAATAAAGACGTGAAAATGGTATCAGTTATACCTAATTGGCACAATTAATTAAAACTCTTATCGTGCGAGATTTCAGGCTTCCTCAGCGGTGCAACTGTGGTATTTGTTTTTCTGGAAAGTTATATGTTGTTAGTTATTTACCGAGGTTTCGGGACAGCCTATCAGTCCCGACTTTAAGGGTCTATTAGTCTTCTTGGTTTCCTTTGACACTTCAAGTTGGGACTGATAATATCTACCGAAACGTCGGAAAAGAAATATCAACATATGCTGCGTTATATCTCGAAAGAGTAATGCCTCAGATTCTTAGGACTTTATTTGCCTGATGACGATGACAGAGCCAGTGCCTGAAACGTCGTGTTCTAAGAGTCAATAATCAAAAAGCTGACAGTATCATATCCCTCCAATTATTGTTCCTATGACACTCTTGTTGTACTTAGTTCACTGATTCACCACGTACAGTAAACAATTCAATTATTACGTCATAGGAACAATATGTGGAGACTTTAGGGTCACTGCCTCCATTTTTGGCTACTGACGTTCAGTGAACCTGCCCGTGACGAAACTGTTCAATTGGCCAGCTGAATCCAATATATCGTCCATATCTTTTTTTTTTCTAAGTATGTGATATTCAAATATTAGTCTCAAATTTATGCTCAAAGTTCTAAAAGTCAATTTTACTCGTGCGTTTTAGATTTGACTATAAATAGAGTCGAACCCGGTTATAACGCCATGAAAGGGACTGAATATTTTGTGTCGTTATAAACGAGTGTTGTTATAACCAGGAGTATAATATTATGGTTAAGAGAGATAAATTAATTGCTACCACAAAATATCTGACGCAATAGACGAGGTGTCTAATTAACATATGTCGTTATAACCGGGTTCGACTTTATTTCTTATCTCACCCACTGTACTACGTGTCCTACCCACTTATTCTCCTCGATTGAATTAATTACCTTTATTGTTTTAATTACGAGTAAATATGTTCTCCACCCTCGTGTTACGTCCTTTTCCTTAGGCCTCAATATTGTTACTCACAGAGATTTGTATGTTACAAGTCAAAACATTACATTTAATGTCGCCATGCAAACGTAACTTTCATAATGCAATAAATAATTCGTTGTGGCTTTTAACAGAAATCAAGTCAAAATTCTTCAAAACACAACTAAATTCCATTTATAATACAGAACTATATGTTTCGACCTATTTCAATTCTTCCTCGAGTTTCACAATTTGTGTTTATATCCTTCCTCAATATGTTTCAAACACAAATTGTGAACCTGAGGATGACCTGAAATAGGTCGAAACATAGTTCTGTCTAATAAATGGAATTTAGTTGTGTTTTGGCGGATTTTGATTTGATATCTGTTACAAACAACACAACGCGATACAATCCTTTAAAAATGACTTTCTAATTTTGGATATTTCGAAGGGCGTGGTTTTCGCTGAGGTCTAAACGCGTGCCTGTAGAATTACAACGATGTTAGTAAACTGCGTAGCAAATAACAACACACCAAATTACGCAGAATGTTTGAGCACGGGCTTGTACGTGCTTTGGACTTTTCTGTCAGTCCTTAAGTTTTCCTTCTGTTAATTTTCCTTCTGTTAACAGTTCAACAAAGTCCTGGCTGACTGAATGGAACTCGTTACCCCAAGTTTTGAAGCACAGAATAGGGCCTGTGCATAGTGCATATATGACGTCACTAACAGGTGGGGCCAATCCCGCATTACCAACCCTCCTATGTATAAACATTTCAAAATTTCAGCCAAGACGAGAAGACCGTTTTGGTATAAGCCCACTCCCCGTTAAAGTATAAAAAGAACCGCTGTCATACGCGTATGCGTGTCGTACGCAGTGATGTGTCATCCTACAAAGGACTTCTACTTGCTCTCCTACCGTTAGTTACTTTTTGGTTAGAAAGTTGGTTGTTGCTGCGTTGAAATTGCTGGCAGTAATGTCAAAATTTAATACTTTTTGTGCAGAAAACTGGAGGAAATTTAACCATACAATAAATGTCTGTTTTAACAGATTTATCTCACTAAAGTCTTCATAGATCATAAAAAGTTGCATTTTAGAAATTAACTAATTAATTTTTTTGATTCCTTTGTCTACGACTCACTTTTTCTAGTACATATTTTATCGTAAGAAGCAGAATGGTCTAATGACAATGATAAATTGGAAGGGATGTGAATAGAACCCTCTATTGTGTGGCGCGAGCTATTCTACCAATTCAATTTCCAATAGGTTGTTACTTCAATTTTACCCAAGTACCGCGTCTTATTGAACAATTGTGGCTATCACAGCAAGTGATAAGTGTATACTTGACAACTAATTGGTTTCTGGACTTTGTCCATCGTCCGGAAATCTAAAAAATTACGACGTTTCGGACTCTAGATCTGCTTCCGTTCTCAGTGAAGAATGGGGAGGAGAGACACATATTCTGTTGGGTCCCTTAGATACACCTAACCTCAATCACCGGACCAGTGATAGAGTTTAGCTGTATCTAAGGGACCCAACAGAATAGGTGTCTCCCTCCACTTTACCTGAGAACGGAAGCAGATCCAGAGTCCGAAACGTCGTGATTTTTTAGATTTCCGGATGATGGATAAAGTCCAGAAACCAATTAGTTCTCAGTGTTACGTATCGTCGTCAGAAAGTTTTGGAATTTAAGTGTATATTTGTACATCTCTTTAGCAAAACTTTTTGTAATCGGAGTAGAATATATTGTAAGGTTTTATAAAATTTAATATTGAGGTCAAAATACGAAAATTGACCTTTTAAACCTATAGATGTGCCTTTTATCATTTGTCGTTTTATACAGCCACTACGTCGAATTTCAAAGCACAATGCATTACAAAATGGAATGTTTCAAACCAAGGTCCCTATTTTCATTACTGCAAAGACTAATTGGGTTATTTCACAAAGACATATTTAAATAATAATCACTCTCGTATTTATTTAAAATCTGAAGTAAAGAGAACAAATTCGTACTTCACGTATTTCAGGAAATAAATACATCAACAAATATATACCATAAATTAAATTATATAAACAATATTAAACAAATATATACCAGTTTTAATTTCGATTGGTCTTTGCAGATCTATTGGTGATTCCAATGTATGTTGGTACTATAATATTATAAAAAGTTTCGTCAATACACATGGAAATAAAATTTGGAATTCATTTAAATAAATGGCGTCCAGAGAATTCAGTTTTGCATCTCCAATACGAATAGTTTGGATGGATTGAAAAATACGGAACCATAAATCTCTTGGTTTCTGTGTGCGGAATACCACAGCAGAGCGGGGGGAGGGGGGGGGGTTCATGATTTATATAGCGATAAAAGTTGTGGGTGTAAATTTTCAAATTTAAACATAACAGAAGAATTCTCTGGTGGCTATGCTGTTTGTAGTACTAGGGCTTATATTATGGATAAAATGCCTCTTGGATGTTTTAATATTTCAATGGTATTTATTCCATTCCTTAAACGTGCTTGTTATGAAAGCAATACGGAGAACATAATTGCTATTTCGACGACAAATATCTCTCCATAAAGACCGGTATTAAATATGTGGTAAGTAGAAGAACGCACACACGATACAAGGCAGGTAAATACTTCCTTACATGCATACATTCAACGTATTTATCAAGTATGGGATGAGTTTATAACAGGACGTGATGCTCGCGTGGTGGTGTTGATGTGGTGTTGATGTGGTGTTGATGAGGTGTTGATGAGGATTCAAATCCTGTGGGATGTTAACGCCATTTCCATTGACAAATACGTACCGACTTATAACAGGACGTGATGCTCGCGTGGTGGTGTTGATGTGGTGTTGATGTGGTGTTGATGGGTGTTGATGAGGATTCAAATCCTGTGGGATGTTAACGCCATTTCCATTGACAAATACGTACCAACGTCATCATTCCTTTGTCTTGCGCCACGTAAAGCAAATGGTAAAGCAATCCCATTATAGGCCTGGACAGGTCCTTAGGGTTCCAGGAGGTTGAGGCTCCCAGATTTATAGACAATCGGCACATGAAGGTGGTAAGGTTGTCAGCTCCTACGCACCGGCCACCTTTACCCCCCCAGGAAATATTCCTGGTACTCATTTCTGTTAGAGGCTGAGTCGACCCCAGGGCCATAGTGTAACCGAAAGGATTATGTCAATGAAAAATTCCAATGACACCATCGCGAATCGAACCCGCGATCTTTCGGCTTGTAGAACAGTGCATCAACCAACTCTTGCGACATTCCTTTTTTAAGAGACTTTTCCAGAGACTGCGATCTAGTGTTTCGTCTTTTAATTTCCAGTATCTTCTCGTTTGTTTCAGACCATCCAGTAGCTACCTACGCCTTCTTCTTCCTCCTCCCGTCACTTCCACCATTCTTCTAACTTTCCTTCAATCACATGTTTCAGAAGGCAGTTTCTACGCAAGATGTGACCAATCCAGTTATCCTTTCTTCTTTTTATTGTATGTACGATATTCCTCTCCTCCTTCACTCTATGTAATACTTCTTCATTTCTCACACGATCGGTCCAACTGATCTTCTCCATTCTTCTCCAGCACCACATTTCAAAGTTTCCAGATACTTCTGATCTACTTTCCGAAGTGTCCACGTTTCAGCACCACACAAAGCTATGCTCCAAATGTAGCATTTAACTAGTTTCTTTCCTAAATCGAAGCCTAGTTTTCTGATAAAAAAAGAAGCCTCACTTCACTTTTATTGATCGACGCTGTGTATGAAGTCATTAAAAGGCTTTGAAAGTCGACACGGTATCAGATTCCAGAAGACTCAAAGCTTTGAATTTCAAACACTTATAAATATAGATGTCAGCATTGCAGCCTTAACAACTAAACGCCTCCTTTTTTTGAAGCCTCCAGCCGTACATATTGAGTTGTAACTCGCTTTATTGATAATGCTTTCCCATCTTAGAATTGTGGCTCCCGAAAATTATCTCTTTTCTCCTGTTATTTGATGTTAGATAGTGAAACATTAAAGCTAGGTTTCTTCTTCTTCTTCCATGGCGTTACAGTCCGGAGTGGGCCAGAGCCTCTTTCTTTTTGGGATTTCATCCCGAAGGTTTCCTGGTCGGTAAATGTGTATTCTGTAGTGAGTGACCAGCTCACTGCCCGCACTTTTTGCTCGGTCTTGTTGTGACTGCCAGAGCCATCTGGCAGGCAGTCAGGAGACTTGGGTGAGAAATGGCCGCTTTGAATTTTACTGCGGACACTACTGGTTCTTCTTCATGCCCGAAGGTTCTTTTACATGCCGTAAATCTACGACATGGGACCGACGGATTTACTTCCCCTCCGAAGGAAGTTGTGCTCCGGATTTTTATCACCCTTTAAAAATCCATTGACCTCGGCCGGGATCGAACCCGCGAACCTTTGGTCCAGTGGCGAGCACGCTAACCACTAGTCCATCGAGGGCTAAAGCTAGGTTTATGAAACTGATACATTGACAGATCATAAACATGCCTGTATTGTGCGTTATATACAGTTTCTTAGTCACTAGTTACGAACACGGCAACTATTTGAAATTCGGGTATTTCTTTCAACAAAATATAAGTATAGTCAGGCTCTAAGTTTTTTTTTTAAATATAGCAACAAGCATATCAGTATTAATAATATATAGATCTGTGGCAAAATTAACTTACGTTCAGGTTCTACGTTTTTTTCAAAAATATAGCAAAAATCACATTTGTATTTATATTTATGAATCTTTGGATTGAATATTTATGCAATTGGAGAATGTGATTTATAATTCTCCCTGCACTCCTTGTTACGTCATAATATCAATATCTTTATTACTACCAGAATATCGCTTTACGCTGTTCCTAATATACCATATTGATAAGCCCCAACTAATATTACCATTAGTGTATGGAGTCAACAGGATCTGAAGTGTTCATACCAAACATATTTGTGTGACGAATAATTAGATTTGGGTCACGAAACCAGTGCATATAATTTTGCTGGATGGATATCATTGAAGTAGATTTAATTAGCGTCCCACCAATTCCAATACCAATTACGTGCTCCTTCAGTCCACGTGGCACTGCTGTACCTCCGCACAAAACGCGCTGCTTACACTTCAGTGGCCAACAGCCGATAAGGCATTTGGATGATCCGACTGGATGCTGTAATGGCGGGCTTCATCAGGAATGATTTCGAAGGCTTTTCTTTCTTACTTCTATTTTTTGTTTTTCCCGACATTTTTTTTATTTATTTCAGCTTTTTTTAGAATACTGACGACATTTCTTCTTTCCTTCCTTCTTTGTTAGACTTTCAGATTTAATTTACCGCCCAGCTGCCAGTATTAAAGGACACTTACGTAACTATTTCTCCCTAGAACAGGCCACGAAGGTCCAGAGGGGGAGTAGAGGTATAGCTCTACTCTTTCTTTAACCTTGGCGCTAGATTAGGGTGGGTGGTCAACTCCACGCCCCGGCCGCTTTACCCCCGGGAAAGAGACCCGGTACCCATTGTATAGGAGGCTGGTTGGGCCCCAGGACCGGTCTGGACGGGTGCCGTAACTAGAAATGTAATCAAAGAATTTGTGAAATCTGCGGTCTTCTGGGTTATTACACGGCGTCGTTTGGTAATTATTTACCGACGTTTCGGGACAACGTATCGGTCCCTTCCTCACGGGTCAAGATTCGGAGTAGGAAAGAAAGCCTGTAACATGGAAACTGGAAAGCACAGAGGGGTAGCGAAACGTGTGATGTGATGACAGCCAATAGGATGAGAGAGGGGGTGGATACAAGGTCACAGTATGGTCTAGTGCGGCCCGGGGGCAGGGTGGGAATAATTGGAGAAATATGTCTGGAATGCAGCAACAACTTTAAAGGGAAGTGAAACGAACTGAACGAAAATGAACAAAAGAGTAATCGTACAAAAACCAAGGAAAAATAAAAGAATAAGAGTAGAAATAAAATAATTAAGAATTAAAATTAATTTAGCATAAAAATCATAAAGAAAGGGAAAAATTAAATAAGAGTAAAGAATTAGTTAAATGGAAAATATAAACATTTGTGCTCTTTATAATTTATGGCGCTCCACTTATTTCAGTTCTATTTGCAGCTGCAGTGTAACTTTGTTTTAGTGGACGAAATTTTGAATGATTTAAGCTCCAGAAAGCTAGGGATTTATGGATATTTTTTTCTTAACATCTTAACAGAGAGTAATTATGTTTTTTAAACTTACTGATGTGTATGAAACTAAATATAGCACCACATTGCCTAGTCTTCCCCGAGGAAATAACAGTTCTTCAACTAGCTGAGAAATTTCGGGCATTTTACGAAACCGAATATTCAATACCGTGTTCATAACAGCCCACCAACTGTCCGTTACAAAAATTATATTGTTTAAATTTTCATTCTGAAAACGTTGGGGTTAATTTTGTTTGGTATATTTTGGGCTAATATTTATTACATAATTATGCAAAAATTTGTTGCTAACCTGAAAGAACAGGAGTTAATCGCTATTAGATTCAAAAGTTAAAAAAATTTTGCGTAAAGTAAAGACTATTTGAATAATATACAAAATATGATTAAGATATTAACACGTGTAAATTTGGTACCACATGCGGGTACTAAAATATGGATATGGATTGGCTACTCGGCAATGCATGCATCAAATGCAGTAAATCGTTTTTTTTAAACTATGAGGCTTACGCAACAATTGTTATACAAGAACGGTCATTCAACAGGATTACAAATACCAATTCACGTAAATACCGAACATGAATTCACATTTTCCATTACGAATGTCTGTCACGTGATTATGACTTGTGCAACTCGGTGCAGCGGTATTCATTCATACGTAATATATTCAATGTAACTGTTAAAAATTTTCTCGAGGTCACCAAAGTAAATTCAAATCAAGATGAATTTTCTTAACTCAAGTTTTATTTATGGGTTAGCTGTTAATACAAATTGCTATGGTGCCTCTATCTTACACAAGTTTTATTTATGGGTTAGCTGTTAATACAAATTGCTATGGTCGCCTCTATTCTTACACAAGTTTTATTTATGGTTAGCTGTTAATACAAATTGCTATGGTCGCCTCTTATCTTAGCCAACAAGTTTTCCGTTCAGGCGTCTTCTTACATTACCTTCCAAATAATGAAGCTATTGACGTGCACAAAACAGCCTTGAATACTACATCGACGTAAATAAATTGGGCATAATTTTACATCTCACTTTACTAATGTAAGCTGAGATCTTTGCTCTTCTGGAATGTTACACAATATAGATTAACAGATAGTTACCGAAGTTTCGGAAAAACCTATTCGTCTTCGAAGATGGGACAAATAGGTGGTCCCGAAACGTCGGTAACTACAAATCTGCGCTGCGTAATATTCCAGAATAGCAAAGATCTCATTTACACCGCTGCTGAAACCTCAATACACACTAATGTAATATGTTTTTACATAACCGTTCGTAAGGTAATAATTTACATTTAGGTTTAGTAAAGGCGGCCGGTGTGAAGGGCTGACAAACTTGCCAGCTTCATGTGGCGATTGTCTAGAAATTCTGGGAACCTCAACTTCCTGGAGCCCTAAGGGCGTGTCCAGGTTTCTATACGGTTAGCTTAACAGTTAACGCAGACGGAAATATGCGATTAGTATAATTTTATTAAAAGCCATAAATTAACACCACAAATAGACCACAAATCCTAAACATCTACCAAGCTTGAACTAATGCTGCAAGTCTCTCTTAGCTTTAAAGGGGTCACTAAACTCGTTTCGTCGACATCTCTGTTTTCTTCCACTTTATCATATAAAGTTGTAATTTTCTCCGCTACGTGAGTCTGTACTTCAACAAAATTGGTTTTGGCTTCCCGCAGCTTTTTCAAAAGGTACTTCTGTTTTTCATAATCCTTAGTGCCTGTCAATTGTTTAACAAAACATTATTTAATTCCTTCTAGAGGTAAAGTTATACTGTGAATCCTGGCGTACCATCCTTTGTAATAATGAAATATTGTACAGGTTTCGAACACATTGTTGAAAAATATTTATGAGGTGGAGCATTCCATTCTGAGGCACGTCGCATAACGAAGACTTACTTTCAAACTTCGCAAAGCCTTCTCAAAATGAGAAATGTCAAATTTATATCTATTATAACCACTGCTGTATGAACATATCACGTAAAGGCTTGTGACATTCCTACTCTTATGTATCAGTAGGACCATTATTTGAATTTATACCAATATTATTTTCAACAATGTCAACAATCAACAACCAATATTTATTCACGCATTTCTTCATTTACCCAATTAACACTTAACACAGGAATAAGTCACAGTCAACTTCGTGTAAATTCCCACAAGAGAAGATATGGTACATTTAACTTTTCCTAAAAAGTCTTGTAAAAAAGATAAGTCACATAAGTCTTGGTCGAAATGCCTCACAGAAAAATCAAAGGGAGATGTCACTTTCATACTGAGATAAATATAATGTTTTAACGTACGGAGTGTATTACACACTTGAATCAGCATAATGCAATTCTCAATAATTGGCAATTTCCTTCATTCTGTAGCTTACTACAAGTCCGTAGCCTCTTCCAAAGCGATTTCCCCACAGGGTGCGATCTAGTGCTTCCTCTTTCAATTTCCAGTATCCTTTCTTTTCCTTAAGTCATCCAGTACTGCTTACGTCTTCTTCCTCGTCTTCCCGTCATTTCTATCCTTCCCTCTAACTTTCCTTCAATCACTGTTTCAGAAGGCAGTTTCCTACGCAAGATGTGACCAATCCAGTTAGCCTTTCTTCTTTTCATTGTGTGTACGATATTCCTCCCCTTTGTTCTGTGTAAAAATTGGCAAATATTGTTTCAAAAATATAAGAACAGACAAAGCAAATAATCTCTTATAAAATACTTATCTTACTGCTTATCTGATTAATTACTATAAACTTTGACTTGGAACTGTATAAGTGATGATGTTTTTGTATGACACGTTTGAATATTTAGCCATTGTTGTTCCAATTCTTTAAGAAAAGAATTTTCCATTACACTCATCAAGTCCTGACGTTCAGAATATCGCAAAACCTTTTACTGAATTAACAATGCCTCACAACAGTGTATGAAGACAGTGTTTTAAATTAAGTGGAAAAACTCATAAATATCTACAAAGTGAGGATCGTGACACAGCATGATATTAATTAAACAGACATCAAGCCACAATTCACAGTGCTTCAGAAAAGTGTTCGGTCTTTTAATTCGTGAGCGCTATTATAATCACGTAAAAATGAATTTTTAATTATCCCGGTGGCAATGTGTGCTTTTTATGGAGAAAGAAACATCCACACTGGGCAAAATAATTTATAAATATTAATACAGTCATTTATTTTATTCTGTTTGTATTAAAATAGCTACAATATGTAACAAAATAAAATTCTGTGTTACACGAAACGTCATTAACCATTAGCTTGATATGACGTCTTTCAATATCGACGGTCCAAAATGACATTAAATTACATGTACAATAATATACCTTTTATGTTTATATCAATGCTACATGTTTCGGCTAAGCTTTATTATTATTATTTACGAAGTCGCTAATTATAACCAACTTCGATCCAAAATCTAGGAATGAGATAAATAAAATAGGCTATTAGACATATTAGAGTGCGTTGTTAGATGGACTAATATCAATCATATTCTATCGTGTGTTTCAGCATATGATAGCCTGTGACGGAGATTACGTTTATTTGAAATTATGTTTTTGATTTTAACCGCTATACGTCCAATGTCGAATTAAACCCGACGTTATTTCAAAATTCCTTTATGTCTGGCGCTGCTTTTCCTTGAGGTCCTGCCATCTAGTGGCTCTCTTGGACTTTCAGAATTAGAGATTTTCGGAACAACTTATTTTAACCAGACTGTTGGAATTCACAAATATTAATTTAGACTGCCAAGACTTGAACATCCATCTAATTCCGTATTTTCCAAGTAGCCCCCGATTTTAGATTTTGAAACTAATATACATATATATATATATATGTATCACCACATAAAACAGGTAATAAATTATTTGAAAGAGTGAAACAGTTCAAATATTTGGGAAAAACCCTAACGAATAGAAATTCCATTCAGGAAGAAATTAAGAGCAGACTGAAGTCACGCAATGCTTGTTATCATTCGGTGCAGATCTTGTGTCTTACAGTTTGCTGTACAAAATACAAACATTAAGATATACAGAACTGTAATTTTGCTGTTGTTTTGTATGGGTGTGAAACTTGGTCTTTCACACTGAGAGAGGAACATAGGCTGAGGGTGTTCGAGAATAGGGTGCTGAGGGGGATATTTGGGCCTAAGAGGAACGGGTAACAGGGGAGTGGAGAAGACTACATAAAGAGGAACTTAATGATCTGTACTCATCACCAAATATTATTCGGGTGATCAAATCAAGAAGAATAAGATGGGCGGGGCATGTGGCACGTATGGGACACAAGAGAGGAGCATATAGGATTTTGGTGGGGAGACCTCATGGAAAGAGACCACTTGGAAGTCCTAGGCGTAGATGGGAGGATAATATTAAAATAGATCTTAAAGAAGTGGGATGTGGAGGAATGGACTGGGTTGATCAGATTCAGGATGGAGACAGATGGCGGGCTGTTGTGAATGCGGTAATGAACAGTTAGGTTCCATAAAATGCGGGGAATTTCTTGACTAGCTGAGGAACTGTTAGCTTATCAGAAAGGACTCTGCTTCATTAGTATGTGTTTGAACATATTTTGGTTAGTTTCTTTCTCCAGTTTTATTATGTCTTTTTTACGTCTAATTTCCAGTCGGTTCTCTTTGTCCACACTGACATCGTGTGTAAATATGCAACACGCAGTTCCACAGAACCTCCGAATTACAAACTCACTACATATTTATAGCGCTGGAAGGCACAGTGTTGTACTGGATGGTGGCTTTAGTGTCTTTGCTTGACCTTTATTACAGCGGGAGGTCAAGCTGGCTGCATTATGACAGCACAGCTCTTTTTGAGGTCACGACAACACTGACTGGGGAGAGATGCGCCTAAACGCCTGCTTCTGTCTTGAAACGAGATGGTTGTATAGAAGGAAAGATGTCATTGAACTTTCATTTTGTACATAATAATCTCAAACTCATTAATGAAATTTTAAATTTAAAAAGTGGACATGTCAATTTAATTCATGTAAAAATTAATTCCCCTACGATTTTTCAAAAAAAAAAAATTAATATCAGTTCTTATATGATTATAAGGTAGAATTTTTTTTTCAGACTTTTTAATAATTTTTTTCTGATTAAAGGCATGAATTACAAAAAATTTTTTAAGCAACCCACAGAACTGCCTTAGGCCTGCCTAGTGAAGTGATTTTGTACTACTGATTTTAAACACTATGTATGTGTGTGTAAAATTCTGTGGTTATTTGGACATTTAATGAATGCGTTGAGATGTCACGTACTTCAGACATGTGCCATTTCGACAATTTTCTCTACTCCCATCTTCACGTGGCTGCTTGTCAGTTCACTTATCGACAGTATTATTGTGTCCGTGCTTGGTGTTACTGACAAGGATCGACCTATAATTGTGCACTAAATTAGAGTCTTTACTCTTAGTGTAGCGAAGTGGTGGGTTAGATGTGAACACACTGACACTGCTAGCTGTAAAATCGTGATGATTGATCTGCCCTTTATCGTATGCAATGACAGTGTAAATAGGGGTGAAAGGAATAGTTAAATAATTGTTGATAAAGTAGTATTGAATTGTTTAAAAATATTTCTCTAGTCCACTTTATTCTACACAAAAACGAAGGCTCTAAATACGTAATATATTTGCGCTTCTTTTCTGAGAGGCCACTGATTAACTGTTTGATATAAAGTTGGCCACGGTTTATAAAATCTTTAAATTTTATAATTTTTAAAAAAGGAAAATTAAATTAAGAAAATTTTTGAACATTCTAGTCTTCTGAGAAAAGAAGCCATGGCGACTGGTAAATAGCTACGACGTTTCGAAGACAGCACATTCATCAAGTAGTAACTTTACTAGTCATCGTGGCTTAACAAGTTATAATAATTATATTTTCAAGTACAAAATTGTTGTTAAACTTGGGGCTGTAGATAACTGCATGATGAGGAATTCCATAACAGTATATACACCTTTTTTCTATGGCTCAACAGCCCCTTGGGGGCCTATGTCTCCTCATTATCGAGGTTTCACGATCACACACTTTTTAGACACACCACACTAGGTAGGACTTCTCTGGACGAGTGATCAGCCCGACGCAGAGACCTCTACCTGACAACACACAACACTCACAACAGACAGACATCCATGCCCTAGGCGGGATTCGAACCCACAATCCCAGTAAGCGAACGGCCGTAGACCCACGCCTTAGACCGCACTGCCACTGGGATCGGCATATATCCCTTACCAAATACTATTAATATGTGTACATTAAAAAGGATGAGATGGGCGTCACATGTAGCACACATGGCAAATATGAAGCACGAATTCAAAAGTTTTAAGTGGAATAGCTAAGTAAAATGCGACCGCTACACAAATCTATGTACAATGTAAATGTAAGAGAAATATTGAAATGCCGAAAACAGCGTGGCTTAGGTTAGGGACGAGTGACAGATTGTTTTGTACGAGCAGGTTAATTTTATATTATACAGTAGATCATCGATTATCCGAAATAAAGCGGGCGGACCCGATTTCGGATAAGTAAAATTTCGGATAATTCGGAAATTCGGCTTGACGTGATAAGGTGCAATAAAAATAACATTTACTCACAAACACGTCTTATGTTAATAAATTTATGGCACAACAAAGTGTATGATATTTACATATACAATACAACACTAAAAAGTGTACGATATTTACAGATACAATACAACACTACAAAGTGTACGATATTTACAGATACAATACAACACTACAAAGTGTACGATATTTACAGATACAATACAACACTACAAAGTGTACGATATTTACAGATACAATACAACACTACAAAGTGTACGATATTTACAGATACAATACAACACTACAAAGTGTACGATATTTACAGATACAATACAACACAACAAAGTGTATGATATTTACAGATACAATACAACACAACAAAGTGTATGATATTTACAGATACAATACAACACAACAAAGTTATGATATTTACAGATACAATACAACACAACAAAGTTATGATATTTACAGATACAATACAACACAACAAAGTGT
Organism: Reticulitermes speratus; assembly: GCA_021186555.1. NCBI lineage: Eukaryota > Metazoa > Arthropoda > Insecta > Blattodea > Rhinotermitidae > Reticulitermes > Reticulitermes speratus. Next base: position 4,151,296 of record JAJKFL010000002.1, read on the forward strand.
ACGATATTTACAGATACAATATAACACTACAAAGTGTACGATATTTACAGATACAATACAACACTACAAAGTGTATGATATTTACAGATACAATCCGTACAGTCAACTTTTCACAACAAACTGACGGGGAGAGGCTCAGAGGTGTCTGGCGGCAGACAGTTCTGGGAATCGCGTACAAAAAAGACGTTTCGGTTAATCCGAGTTTCGGTTAAGCGAAGTTCGGATAACCGAGGTTCTACTGTATATAAGACATCAGGAGAGCAAATATGTGTGTAGCGTTGCTGTGGTAGAAAGGGCTCAGACAGCGAGTACCGTGACGAATCACATGTTAGAGACAAATGTGTGTTATAAATCGATATAGTTTAGACGATCTTTAATTTTCCACTCGAACTTCCCCATTTCCCCACCAGACAGCGTGTTACATCTCCCCAGGCACTTGATTCTGAGAAACGCGAAATGGAAATGCTTTCTGTCAGAGCAGTTGGAGGGTAAGGACACTGCAGAAGAAGAAGAATGGAATAATGAGAGTGAAGCAGCGAATGATAGAAAGAATACGAATGATAATTCAGAGCAGAAAGGTATAAGGTACAAGACAAAATTATTTAAAAAAAACGAGGTACAAAGTTGTTGTTCTTCCTGTGTTTTGTCACCACGACATAAATACTGTGGCGAAATGGCGAGACAGCTCAAAGAATTGTTGATTTTGCCAATACATGGCAGTGAGTTTGTGGGCCTAAAGCTCCGGCCTGTTTATCCAGGCTGCATGGACCTTAGGGTAGATTTGGTAGTGGTAGTCGGGAGAAAAATCTTCCTCCCCCAATAACCTAGCCCGTTTTTGGGGAGAGATTTGGAAATAAGGATGAAAATGTGATGATAACGGAGCATGGAATAGGAAAAGGAGATGGAGGAAAGGAGGAAGGAGAGAATGTGATTTCAGGCTTCCGCCGCGATGTAGATGAGATCTGCGGTCTTCTGGGATATCACGCGGCGTCGTGTGGTAATTATTTACCGACGTTTCGGGACAACGTATCGCTCCCATCTTCAGGGGTCAAGAGTCCGAGTGGGAAAGAAAGAAAGACTCTTGACCCGTGAAGATGGGACGATACGTTGTGCCGAAACGTCGGTAAACAATTACCACACGACGCTGCGTAATATCCCAGAAGAGAGCAGATCTCAAGGAGAGAATGGTTAAGAAGAGAATACAAAGTAATACCGCTCTGTGTCACCTGCATACCTGTATCGCGCTAATCAAGGTACAGTTCCTTACAAAGCTCTGTGTCACCTGCATACCTGTATCGCGCTAATCAAGGTACAGTTCTTACAAAGCTCTGTGTCACCTGCATACCTGTATCGCGCTAATCAAGGTACAGTTACTTACAAAGCTCTGTGTCACCTGCATACCTTTATCGCGCTAATCAAGGTACAGTTCCTTACAAAGCTCTGTGTTACCTGCATACCTGTATCGCGCTAATCAAGGTACAGTTCCTTACAAAGCTCTGTGTCACCTGCATACCTGTACGCGCTAATCAAGGTACAGTTACTTACAAAGCTCTGTGTCACCTGCATACCTGTATCGCGCTAATCAAGGTACAGTTACTTACAAAGCTCGTGTGTCACCTGCATACCTTTATCGCGCTAATCAAGGTACAGTTCCTTACAAAGCCTGTGTCACCTGCATACCTGTATCGCGCTAATCAAGGTACAGTTCCTTACAAAGCTCTGTGTCACCTGCATACCTGTATCGCGCTAATCAAGGTACAGTTACTTACAAAGCTCTGTGTCACCTGCATACCTTTATCGCGCTAATCAAGGTACAGTTCCTTACAAAGCTCTGTGTCACCTGCATACCTGTATCGCGCTAATCAAGGTACAGTTCCTTACAAAGCTCTGTGTCACCTGTATCGCGCTAATTAAGGTACAGTTCCTTACAAAGCTCTGTGTCACCTGCATATCTGTATCGCGCTAATCAAGGTACAGTTCCTTACAAACGACTCACTATTTATATGTCGGATTTGAGCAGGACAGGCTGTAACTTGGTGGAGTGGGGATAATTGATGTAGTGTCATGAAATGGACATCCTATAATGTTATCCGATGCAAAAAGACTGTCTTATCACTGTTTGTGACACGAGGTGACGTGTGCAAATATATATATGTATATATATATATATATATATAAACCATATGGTTTTATGCTGCAGCCAGACTTAATAAAACACACCTAACGTTATATGCGCTAACACTGCTTTGAAATGCAAATGGAATTGAAGGTAATACGTTTAATGAGGTTCAGAAAGTCAATGTTTTATTTCCAGCCAACATCAGCGCGAAAGTTCTAGTTTGTGTAGAAAGGGACAGTACGTAATTAACTACTTCATTAAATGTGAGGCACACACAGAGTTCTGAGACGGTTGTGGGTATTATGGTGTGAATGTCAAAGTGTGGACATTATGTGGACTTGTAGTGTGGATATTATAGTGGACACTATCGTGTGGATAAGGTAGAGTGGATAATGGATTGTAGATAATATGGTGTAGATAATATTGCGTGGTTATTGTAGCGTTAATATTATAGTGTGAATATTGTAGCGTGGTTATTATTGCGTGAATATTATAGCGTGGTTATTACAATGTGAATATTATAGCGTGTATATTGTAGCGTGATTATTATAGCGTGAATATTATAGCGTGGTTATTATAATGTGAATATTATAGCGTGTACATTGTAGCGTGGTTATTATAGCGTGAATATTATAGTGTGAATATTGTAGCGTGGTTATTATTGCGTGAATATTATAGCGTCTATATTGTAGCGTGGTTATTATAATGTGAATATTATAGCGTGTATATTGTAGCGTGGTTATTATAGTGTGAATATTGTAGCGTGGTTATTATAATGTGAATATTATAGCGTGTATATTGTAGCGTGAATATTATAGCGTGGTTATTATAATGTGAATATTATAGCGTGTATATTGTAGCGTGAATATTATATCGTGGTTATATAGCGTGAATATTGTAGCGTGGTTATTGTAGCGTGAATATTGTAGCGTGGGTATTATAGCGTGAATATTGTAGCGTGGGTATTATAGCGTGAATATTGTAGCGTGGTTATTATAGCGTGAATAATTATAGCGTGATATTGTAGCGTGGATATACGTGAATATTGTAGCGTGTGTATTATAGCGTGAATATTGTAGCGTGGTTATTATAACGTGAATATTGTAGGCGTGTGTATTATAGCGTGAATATTGTAGCGTGTTTAAAGTGTATATATAGCGTGAATATTGTAGCGTGAATATATATGTAGTTATAAGCGTGAATATTGTAGCGTGTGTAATGTATCGTGTATATTGTAGCGTGGGTATTATAGCGTGAATATTGTAGCGTGTGTATTATAGCGTGAATATTGTAGCGTGGGTATTATAGCGTGAATATTGTAGCGTGTGTATTATAGCGTGAATATTGTAGCGTGTGTAATGTATCGTGTATATTGTAGCGTGTGTATTATAGCGTGAATATTGTAGCGTGTGTATTATAGTGTGAATGTTGTAGCGTGTGTATTATAGTGTAATATTGTAGCGTGTGTATTATAGCGTGAATATTGTAGCGTGGGTATTGTAGCGTGAATATTGTAGCGTGTGTATTATAGCGTGAATATTGTAGCGTGTGTAATGTAGCGTGTATATAGTAGCGTGTGTATTATAGCGTGAATATTGTAGCGTGTGTATTATAGTGTGAATACTACAGTGTGGACATTGTGTTGTGGATATTATGGTGTGAATAATGAAGCATGGATAACGTAGTGTAAAGGATATAGTGTGGATATTGTATTGTTGATATTGTGGTGTGGATATGATAGTGTGGATATTGTATTGTTGTGTATTGTGGTGTGGATATGATAGTGTGGATATTGTGTTGTTGATATTGTGGTGTGGATATTGTATTGTTGATATTGTGGTGTGGATATGATAGTGTGGATATTGTATTGTTGATATTGTGGTGTGGATATGATAGTGTGGATATTGTATTGTTGATATTGTGGTGTGGATATGATAGTGTGGATATAAGTGTGATATTGTAGTGCGGATATTGTGGTGTGGATATGATAGTATGTGTATTTGTGTCGGCTGTCGTTGAGGTATCGAATTTCTCCAAAATATGGATATTAATTTAGAGTTTCATATTTACGGAATATCAGACGAGTTAGACAATGGATCATTTTCTTCGTAACAACAATGACAATCTGTTCATTTAATTTAACAAATGTGTTAAATGATAATTTCACAAGACAGCGAACACTTCTGTCACATGACATACGACTTCGTATATAATACCCCATAGTCATTAAAGGTGAGGAGGTACATATTGTTAATATACCGAATGCAGTAAAATTAGTTGCATGATTTAACGAATATAAATCAGAAGTAAGATTTCTGGATGCTAGAAATAAGCAAATTCGGGATAAGATAAATAGCAGTTCGCTAGACAACTACACAGTTTTGAGAGGAAACTGTTGGCTTTACTGGTGTTTTGTGTGGATCTCAGAACAAATAGCGATTATTTCACTGTACAGCATTAACTGATTGGTTTGTACAACTGAGACGGAGTGTGTTTACTGCGCGGTACGGCCTGTATTTATGTGTTTTGTGTGGATCTCAGAACAAACAGCGATTATTTCACTGTACAACATTAACTGACTTGTTTGTATAACTGAGACGGAGTGTGTTTACTGCGCGGTACGGACTGTATTTATGTGTTTTGTGTGGATCTCAGAACAAACAGCGATTATTTCACTGTACAACATTAACTGATTGGTTTGTATAACTGAGACGGAGTGTGTTTACTGCGCGGTAGGGACTGTATTTATGTGTTTTGTGTGGATCTCAGAACAAACAGCGATTATTTCACTGTACAACATTAACTGACTGGTTTGTATAACTGAGACGGAGTGTGTTTACTGCGCGGTACGGACTGTATTTATGTGTTTTGTGTGGATCTCAGAACAAACAGCGATTATTTCACTGTACAACATTAACTGACTGGTTTGTATAACTGAGACGGAGTGTGTTTACTGCGCGGTACGGACTGTATTATGTGTTTTGTGTGGATCTCAGAACAAACAGCGATTATTTCACTGTACAACATTAACTGATTGGTTTGTATAACTGAGACGTAGTGTGTTTACTGCGCGGTACGGACTGTATTTATGTGTTTTGTGTGGATCTCAGAACAAACAGCGATTATTTCACTGTACAACATTAACTGACTGGTTTGTATAACTGAGACGTACTGTGTTTACTGCGCGGTACGGACTGTATTTATGTGTTTTGTGTGGATCTCAGAACAAACAGCGATTATTTCACTGTACAACATTAACTGACTGGTTTGTATAACTGAGACGGAGTGTGTTTACTGCGCGTACGGACTGTATTTATGTATTTGTGTGGATCTCAGAACAAACAGCGATTATTCACTGTACAACATTAACTGACTGGTTTGTATAACTGAGACGTAGTGTGTTTACTGCGCGGTACGATCTGTCTCTTTAAATACAAAGCATGTTAAAATACGATTTCAAATAATTGCTTTAGGAATGACTCTAACTTATGCGATTCCAGTGTGAGAAAACGTTGAGTATGGTAATGCTTAGTGCATTCTTTCTTGAGGTATCAGGTTCGAATTTTTGCTGGACAGTTGATTTTCATTCTCAAGTGTGTTACTGAAAGACAGTGCGATAAATGAAGATGGGTATGGAGTAAGGGTGGAATGATACATACAGGAGAGAAATGATGTACTGAGAGAAAATCCTCTTCCAGTGTCACTTTGTCCTCCACAAATCCCACATGAAATAACATGGGATTGAGCTGAGATCTCCGCGTTGAAATGTCGACGACTAACCGCCTGAGCCATGGTACGGTCTCCCGGCTATCGTCATTAATATTTTGTCTTCATTAGCCTCTCCAGGCAGCCGGGATATTAGGTCAAATTACAGCATAATTGTCTACGCCTATTCCTCATTTATAATTATCTTTCCATATAATTGGGCGCGGTATAAACTCTTTAGTTAAATTGCTGCTTTGGATTTTTCTAAAAATCATTTAGCCCTGGTCTGAGCTCAGAAGGTACGTGTTATTTGGTTGGCACGTTTGAAAATATGGAAGATCTGGATATTACTGGAACTTTTGTTAAAGTTTTAAGGCAAAGGGTTGAGCAAGGATGATAAGAAGCATTTCATAAGCCACTGCTGTGGTGATGACGAAGTTTGCAGTAGATACAGAGCATAGTACTGCGAAGTCAGATACAAGAAGCTGCTTAAGGCATTCTGCATATTTGGAAGGAGATGGAAGACACAGAATTTTGTGCGAGAGAACAGCAGTAAAATGTTCTAAGTCTAGTTACAGCCTAAGGATATGGCTGCGGAAATCACTATGTTATAATGTAGTTTTTGATTTTGAATGTATCATATTTTATTAGGTTTTAAATGAATCGTTGTTTGGTCCTGTTGATGGGGATTGATCGCGGAAACATGTAGGTGAAAATAGTGTTTTGTTGTCTATTGTTCTGCAAATATTTGTTCTATAAATAGAACTACTATCTCCTACACTTAATGAATAACCTTAAGATATATAGGAGAATTTTAAGTGGAACCTCCCTCAGAATAATAGAAATACTGCTGATTCTGCTGACTTAATGGGGTGGTGAATTCTGATTGAATCTTCTAACACAGTGTTATTCAACCTGGGGTACGCGTATCCCCGGGGGTACGCGAAGACATCTTAGGGGGTACGTAAAATTAAAAATAAATAAATATATTATTTCATGATAAACACTGAATAATCAGGGACAGATTTAGGGTTAGCCACAAGAGACCCGGACGTAAGGACATGCGATTTGGAGCGCCATTTTTTTTCTCTCTCTCTCTCTTTTTATGCGATTCTTATCTGGGCGGCTAGTTTCATTTTATTCCACACAGTGCAATAATTTTGCTTTGCTAAAATACCTTTGTTCCTTTATTAATTTTTATACGATATGCAATAATATATTTGTTATTTAATAGCTTGACTCTCCTTTTTCTCATTTAAAACTTATTATTTACAACATTATTTTGGATGTAATTAATTTAACTTATTTTAGATGTTGATTATAGACTGTGTATAACTTGAATTATGCAACAACAACTTTTGGGGTACAAAGTTGAAGAGAAATTATATATGGGGGTACGCGAACAAAAAACGGTTGAATACCGCTGATCTAACAGACCTACGAATAGATTAATAAAATCTATCTACGATCGTTATTACTTTGCAGATATCATAAGTGTGCTCTGAAATACATAAACAGGAAATTATTTTATTAATATTTACTCATTTCTTTAGGATAAACTGACATAATTTGCAAATACATTGTAATTACTGCTGATAGTTGCGGAAAGACTTCTAGCATGTGAAGGGTAAAGGCAGGTTCAAGCATATCCAAAGGCATAATAATTTTAAAATATTGAAATTTTAATACAAAGTATTTATTTTACTAAATTAAATAAGGTTAATGAAATTTGATATTATAAATTGTAATATTCATTTGTTTTAAAATTATAATGGCCATAGGCTACGAGTTTAGCATAAAATTAAGCCTTTGGCGCCAAACGACAGATGTTGCTTTGTAGGGTATAGGGGTGAATTTGAAAACGACGCACATAGGCGTCGACAAATTTCGCTATTCTTGTAACGCCCTTTTGTATATTCTCTCTGGTATTTGGCTATAATTTTTCATTAAAAAAGTGCGTTATAAATATTGTATCCTGTAATTTAAATCCCGGTGTTCTTCACATTACACTGGGGATTGAAGGCGCCTATTTAAATATTGAGTCACCTACAGCAGAATTAGGCTTCAACTTGCGATCCCAGCCGAAACCTTACGGTCCAATCTCCAAATCCACTGTTACAGATTTATTCCAAAACTTTTCCGATTACCTCTTAATGTAATTTTGAAATTCTTATCCCTCCTGCACCACCTGTACCAGGGATGATACACACTTTTCAGATTTTAGTTCCACAGATGGTAGAAATTTATAAGGAAAGACATTAAAATTCCCGTAGGATTCATCATTCATTCTGCAGTCTGTCTTACGACAGGTCCGTAGCCCCTTCCAAAGCGAGGTTTTCCACAGGGTGCGATCTAGTGCTTCCTCTTTCAATTTCCAGTATCTTTTCTTTTCCTTAAGGTCATCCAGTAGCTGCTTACGTCTTCTCCCTCGTCGTAGGATAGTTGATATAATTTTATTTAACATTTTTATGGCCATACTTTTTTACCCAATAATAAATGTTATAGTCTAAAATACAGCTTCATCTAAATTACAATTACACAACCCATATGCTACGTGTTTCGACACGATCTTGTCATCTGCATGCGTGAGAACAAAATTATTGTTAATGCAGGAGAATAACGTTTTTATTTCGAAAATTACCTAAATTTTAAACTAAAATTTTTTCGTTTAAAATTAATATTTAGACATTTCTTACCCCCCCCCCCCCCCAAAAAAAAAACTCACTGCAATTGCATTGACAATAGTTTCGCAGGCACATCTGACGATGGCACAATCGTGTCGAAATACGTAAAGGGTAATGTACATTTGTAACAACATTGGAGTTGTACCTTAAACACATAATGTTGACTTGAGATGCTGCCTAGCTCGTAATTATTAAGTTCCATAATGAGATAATGTTACAGAGTTATTCTGCAAATAATGTGAGTTAATGGCGTTGTTAAACAAGAAGTAAATAACTATACCGACTTTACAGAACAGTTACAAAACACTAAGACAGGACGGAAGCAACACATGAGTAATTATGTAAAAAGGGTATGATAGGAGTTAATTCTGAAAATGCAAAAAATGTAAAGCGTTGATTGGCAGAACTAGAAAATTGCTGAACACACTTAGAGGAATTATGATCTTGTTATTGGTAACGATGGTAATGGTGGTAATGATGTTAATTATGACAAATATGAAAACGACGAAGACGACCAAGATGATGATACCAACAACAACAACAACAACAACAGTATATATTATTCACAATAAAATATACACGACATTTCGTAAGAGTTGGACGGAACGACAGAATTTAGGATGTCATTCAAAAGGCGCACTTTGGTACAGTGGTACAGGCACCTCAAGAAGTTTGAAGCAAACTTACGACTATCTAAAATATTATTCACTCATCGCAAATATTGCATGTATAAAATAATATTGTTTTTGGCTTTTAGACATTACGAACCTTCTAAGTAAGGAGTAATTAAAATCACACGCAGTGTTCAAAAAACCTTACATCTCAAAACACATTGCACAATGTAAAAGCAATCCCATTACAGGCCTGGAGAGGCCCTTAGGGTTCCAGGAGTTTGAGGCTTACAAATTTCTAGACAATCGGCACAAGAAGGTGGTAAGGTTATCAGCCCTATCCACCGGCCGCATTTACCCCCCAAGAAATATTCCTGGTAATCAATTCTGTTAGAAACTGAGTCGACCCCAGAGCCTTAGTGTGGCCGGAAGGATTATGTCAATAATAAAATCATTGCATAATGTACATTTCTGAATAGGCTTCTGTGTATGGGTGTTTTTGTAAGGTGTGGATGTTTTTGTAATACGTGTACAGTGTTCTAATGTGTGTACTTGTATTTACTGTATTTATTTTGCTTTGTAATTGTGTATAGTTTGTTTTGTATTGTTACTTTTACGGTGTTCTAATGTGTGTACTTGTATTTACTGTATTTATTTTGCTTTGTAATTGTGTATAGTTTGTTTTGTATTGTTACTTTTACGGTGTTCTAATGTGTGTACTTGTATTTACTGTATTTATTTTGTTTGTAATTGTGTATAGTTTGTTTTGTATTGTTACTTTTACGGTTTTCTAATGTGTGTACTTTATTTATGTATTATTTTGCTTTGTAATTGTGTATAGTTTGTTTTGTATTGTTACTTTTACGGTGTTCTAATGTGTGTACTTGTATTTACTGTATTTATTTTGTTTTGTAATTGTGTATAGTTTGTTTTGTATTGTTACTTTTACGGTGTTCTAATGTGTGTACTTGTATTTACTGTATTTATTTTGTTTTGTAATTGTGTATAGTTTGTTTTGTATTGTTACTTTTACGTATATTATATGTCCATTTGTATTGTGTGTACTAGTGTAAGGACTACTGCCACCGGGTGAAACCCAATTGCAGTAAATAATAATTAATAATAATAATAATAATATTTGTGTAGTTCTATGTTTTACAATCAAATTATACTCTTTTACAAATAAATTAAAATTAACAGTTTTTATAACGGTGTATAAATCTGTGTAGTGCCATACTGCATTTATTTCATAATCCTGTGCAATTTCGTAACATATTTATATTGGTAAGTTGATACGTAATTCATTCTCATGTTCTGCGATCGCCTTTGGTCTAAACCTTGGAAGTCCACAGTCAGCATATAGCAATTTTATTTGTAGATACAATGTAATTATCACAGTTAGCAGGATGTAGACCTAATTTAAAGTGCTGGATATTGGATACTGGAATATATCCGAGAGTTTTAGCACTTAAAAATAAGTACAGACTTAACTTTAATTGCATGTATAATATTATACCCAAGGTATGTTTGGCCAAAAGTTATTTTGTAATTCAAAAATTAAGCTACTCTTTTATTTATAGGTTTTTTAATTCTAGATGGGAAAAATCCTAAATTAAGAAAGGTATAGAAATCCCTTGAGTTCTTAAGAATGCAAAAAAAAAAGGACAAAGCCAGAAGAAAGAAAGAAATCGTTACAAACTTAATAAATGTACGAAGAGCCACGGACAAAGTTAGTATGCTAATTTTGTGTCAATTCCTTTTTTTCGCCAGTTACGCAAATTCGTCGCCTTGGAAGGTCTTCAACCCTTTGCTCGGGGGTGACAAAAACACTCTTCTCTACCCTTGTCACGTAACCCACTTCACGTTCCCTATTATTAATCCCATATAAGTAACAGAAGCAAGGAGAGACACAATCGATTCCTCGTACATTCTGACTTACACGATGTTCGTATTGCTCAAATCCGTGATTCTTTGTGCTTGTAATTCTTTCTGTTAAAAGCACTTGTAATGAATTGTTTAAATTTATTGAAAAAAAATATTTTTTCGGCATTATATTTAAGGTTTTATATTTATTTGGTTTTTGCTTTATGGTTTTTCATACATCACTTTTCATTTCGTTACATGACAGAGACTTTATGGAATATATATTATGCAGTCTGTCACGAATTATTTTCAGGCTGCTGTTGGTAACCCTATAGTTATATAATAAATTATTACTAAATCTTGAATATTAGTAAATTAATCGGTAAATTATAAAGATATTAGTAATTTTATTCGTAAATTATGTGTCATAAGGAAAATTTTTCAAAAGGTATTAGACAAATGTTTTCACATTTAGACATGTCTGAAAGAACATTGCAAAAATGAGAGTCATATCTGATTAATACTAAAGTATGACATGCAAATACGTACAGTAAAGCCACTGTAATAAATGATATGGAGTACTTTACCATTCGGTCGTTGCACTAAGGATGAGACGAATTATTTAAATTGTCCATAGCTTTAAGTCATTTTAGAATACACAGTAACGCTGTTCTTCTGTTAGTGTTTAACTACACTTCTCTCGCACGATGGCTCTGCTGCCCGTTCTCTGCGGCCACCGCGCAACACGGATGCTGAGTCTCGACTGCCACATCACTGTCTACCGCTTCCCTTAATGCTCAAAGCCCGCCCGGGCTAAAACCCGAGTGCTTACGATCTCACCCGAAGCCATTCACGCTAACACATTAATACGACAGCTGCAGAATTTAATATTTTAAAACTTCTTGATAAAATCGAAATAATTTTCTTATATATTCATGACGAGATACATTAAAGTCGGCAGTTTTGACGAATATTGTTAGGTCTTACATATACGTCGTGTGTCACTTCAATACTGACTTAAATAAATACGAGTACAGAGGGTCCCGGACTTAAGACTATCCCATTTACGACCAACCGAAAATATAGCCAGAATTTCCTTAAGAATATTTAAAATATTAATGAGAAATTGACATTATCCAATATATTGTGTATTTAATAAGTTAGCCATTCCCACTAGAATTAGGACCACCAACATAAATTAGCGCGACACCATAATGCTGGATATTATTACAGTTGTGTTTACGTCACTCATCAGATATTATTCGGGTGATTAAATCTTTTAGAATGGGATAGGCGGGGCAAGAATAGGGGAACGGAAATACATACTGGGTTTCTGTGGGGAGACCTGAAGGAAAGATACAACTTGGAAGACATAGTCGTAGAGGGTAGGATACTGTTAACACGGATTTTAAAGAAATAGAATCGGAGGAAAAGGACTACATTAATTTGGCTCAGGATATGGAAAAGAGGCGGGGCTTTTGTGAACTGAAATTTCGGGTTCCATAAAATGCGGGAAATTCCTTGACTAGCTGAGGAACTATTAGCTTCTCACGAAGGATTCTGCTCCACGGAGTGAGTTAGTTAATTACCCACTTATTTCTCAATTAAATTACTTGCTTAGAGGCTGCACAATTTTGTAACTAAATGCCTTGTGTTGTGACTAAATAACTGGTGTTGTGACTAAATGCCTTGTGCTGTGACTAAATTCCTCGTGTTGTGACTGAATGGCTTGTGTTGTGACTAAATGCCTTCTGCTGTGGCTAAATTCTCCGTGTTGTGACTAAATGTCTTGTGTTGACACTAAATGCCTTGTGTTGTGACTAAATGTCTTGTGTTGCCACTAAATGTATTGTGTTGTGACTAAATGTCTTGTGTTGTCACTAAATGCCTTGTGTGTTTGACTAAATGTCTTGTGTTGCCACTAAATGTATTGTGTTGTGGCTAAATGCCTTGTGTTGTGACTAAATAACTTGTGTTGTGACTAAATGCTTGTGCTGTGGCTAAATTCCGTGTTGTGACTAAAGTCTTGTGTTGTCACTAAATGCCTTGTGTTGTTACTAATGTCTTGTGTTGTGACTAAATGTCTTGTGTTGCCGCTAAATGTATTGTGTGTGGCTAAATGTCTGTATTGTCACTAAATGCCTTGTGTGTTGTGACTAAATGTCTTGTGTTGCCTAATGTATGTGTTTGCTAAATGTCTTGTGTTGCCACTAATGTATTGTGTTGTGGCTAAATGTCTTGTGTTTGCCACTAAATGTATTGTGTTTGGCTAAATGTCTTGTGTTGCCACTAAATGTATTGTGTTGTGGCTAAATGTCTTGTGTTGCCACTAAATGTTTGTGTTGTGGCTAAATGTCTTGTGTTGCCACTAAATGTATTGTGTTGTGGCTAAATGTCTTGTGTTGCCACTAAATGTATTGTGTTGTGGCTAAATGTCTTGTGTTGCCACTAAATGTATTGTGTTGTGACTAAATGTCTTAGTTGCCACTAAATGTTTTGTGTGGCTAATGTCTTGTGTTGCCACTAAATGTATTGTGTTGTGGCTAAAGTCTTGTGTTGTCACTAAATGTCTGTGTTGTGACCAAATGTCCTGTGTTTCATTTCATTCGCTCAATAACAGTTTTTCTTTGTGCTTTTTAGCTACTCATTAGCTCGTTATTTATTATACTTATAGTATGTTTGTGGAACTGTCATTGTTGTAGTTTTTAAATATGTTTATTTTAACAAAGAGATAAAATCAGTTAATAGAGGTTGTAAAATGTTGTCAAAGCTAAGTACAAATTCTTGCGACAATGGATAAAGCAATTATAAATGAGTTCAAATTGACTCTTCTTTCGAAAGGATCTCTCTCCTCTTATCAGTCAGTTTTTATTCAGTTGCTTACAAAGCAACAATGTAAATGCGGTTCGTGCCGTTTTAGCCTATTTCTAAAAGACAATATCGTAATGCTTTTCTTGCAATCAGTCTTCTTTCTTTCGAGATAAGCGTATTTATTGTTGAGAAAAACCTGTTACATGAGCAAATGGCTTCAACCAGTTTATTTCATAGAATATTTTAGTCTAGGACGTTGTTTTCTCCTGTTGCTAAAGCTTGCAGTCTCACACGCAAAGCTCAAAACATCACTTTAAAACAACATATTATTCAAAAACAACAGGGATTCCTAATAGTAAGTTTCTCTTTGAAGAGAAAGGTAAAACATCACTTTATGATCTTTTGGCTTATTTCTTCGATTCTAGCCAACTTTTTAACTCACGAAACTTCACACTTAATAACCTGAGTTGTTAGTTTATGTCTTGATATTCAAGTAGTCTCTTTACCAATTTGTTTTCAGAAACTTTGAACAGTTTTCTTTACCGTAACGCCAGAGATCAAAGTTTGTGTCCTTTTCAAAACAGCTGCCGAAATTTGTTATTCTTATCCCGTTCCCTTATTCCCTTACTTTAGCATTCACGGCAACGCCGTGATTATGCGGCAACTTCTCTGACAGGAGAGTTAGGTGGTCAGTATTGATTCCTTGTCAGGCGTACCGCAGACTGTTGGCGAGAAGGAACATCGTTTTTTACATGACGTAAATACATTTAATGTATTCTGTAATAATAGAGAAGAGGTTTAAATAAACACTTTACTGAATTATGAGGTTTAATCTAATTTAATCGGAGGAAATAAAACTTTATTAAAGCACCATGTTTCAGGTTGTACCTCCTGGATAAGAAAGAAACAGAGGGCTTAACTGCCGAGTAGTCCAATGTAATCGGTTTTATAGGATTTCAGTGAAGTTCCGGTAAACTAAATTTATGTTTTCTGCAATGTACCTCACTTATCTTCTTTTTATGTTTTGTTGCAGCCTTAGGGTAAATGTGGCTGCAGGTTATTTTCCTCGTTTTGTTTCCACATTACTTAAAACACAATTCATTGATCTCACATTGCAGGCTAAAGAACACAAATTAAATTTGTGTGCAAAATATTGTTTATCAGTAAAAAAATTTAACTGCTTAAAATTTAATCCTTAACATCGTAATAAATTTTGTAACTTAAAACATTTAAATTCCTGAGTCACTATCTTTGTTGAAACAAACTATGGCTAGTTGCTTCGACTTAATTCTAACAAATATAAAAATCGCATCAAATCAGAACTTGTCTCCATTACGGCACATGTATCAGTGCAAATCACCACACAACGCGCTATCTCAATGGCGCATTGCCACACAATTCAGAATCATGTAATATTAAGTACGCAAGATTATCTGCACAGTCTCTCCTCGCAGTAAATCAATCAATCAACCATGTGGAGCCATAAGCATAACAATTGTACACAATTGTTATGCTTTTGACATCAGGAGAAACGCAAACTTTTGAAATGTTGGTATAATTCATGGGCCCAGAATTATCAGAGTGCTATCTGACACTTCAGGCGAATTTTGAAACAAGTTTTTAGTACATATCTGCTTCTAATCTCTGCTTTCTTATATGTTCACATGATGTATTTACCCTCTAGGAATATTAAATTCTCAATCAGTAATATATGTTTATTTAAGTTGGAGATTGGTGTTTATATATCTCTATGAAGACTTATATGACTTTAGAGAAAGTCTTCTTAGGTATTAAGTAAATTGAAAAATATGAAAGCAAATCTGTCCCTGTGCAAGACATGTAGGCATATGGGGGAGTAGAAGTATAGCTCCACCCATTCTTGAGATCGGCACTACATGGAGGTGAGTGTTCAACTTCAAGCACTGGATGCTCTAACGCCTGTAGCGCTATTAGTAACACGGGAAAGGTCTTATCATGGTTTAAACACTAATATTAACCTGAATTATATTTAAAGATTCAGTCCGTACCGCGCAGTAAACACACTACGTCTCGGTTATACAAACCAGTCAGTTAATGCTGTACAGTGAAATAATCGCTGTTTGTTCTGAGATCCACACAAAACACATAAATACAGTCCGTACCGCGCAGTAAACACACTACGTCTCAGTTATACAAACCAGTCAGTTAATGTTGTACAGTGAAATAATCGCTGTTTGTTCTGAGATCCACACAAAACACATAAATACAGTCCGTACCGCGCAGTAAACACATTACGTCTCAGTTATACAAACCAGTCAGTTAATGCTGTACAGTGAAATAATCGCTGTTTGTTCTGAGATCCACACAAAACACATAAATACACTGTGTGGACAGAACGTAGAATTGTCCGTACCGCGCAGTAAACACACTCCGTCTCAGTTATACAAACCAGTCAGTTAATGCTGTACAGTGAAATAATCGCTGTTTGTTCTGAGATCCACACAAAACACATAAATACACTGTGTGGGCAGAACGTAGAATTGTCCGTACCGCGCAGTAAACACACTCCGTCTCAGTTATACAAACCAGTCAGTTAATGCTGTACAGTGAAATAATCGCTGTTTGATCTGAGATCCACACAAAACACATAAATACAGTCCGTACCGCGCAGTAAACACACTCCGTCTCAGTTATACAAACCAGTCAGTTAATGCTGTACAGTGAAATAATCGCTGTTTGTTCTGAGATCCACATAAAACACATAAATACAGTCCGTACCGCGCAGTAAACACACTACTTCTCAGTTATACAAACCAGTCAGTTAATGTTGTACAGTGAAATAATCGCTGTTTGTTCTGAGATCCACACAAAACACATAAATACAGTCCGTACCGCGCAGTAAACACATTACGTCTCAGTTATACAAACCAGTCAGTTAATGTTGTACAGTGAAATAATCGCTGTTTGTTCTGAGATCCACACAAAACACATAAATACAGTCCGTACCGCGCAGTAAACACATTACGTCTCAGTTATACAAACCAGTCAGTTAATGTTGTACAGTGAAATAATCGCTGTTTGTTCTGAGATCCACACAAAACACATAAATACACTGTGTGGGCAGAACGTAGAATTGTCCGTACCGCGCAGTAAACACACTCCGTCTCAGTTATACAAACCAGTCAGTTAATGCTGTACAGTGAAATAATCGCTGTTTGTTCTGAGATCCACACAAAACACATAAATACACTGTGTGGGCAGAACGTAGAATTGTCCGTACCGCGCAGTAAACACACTCCGTCTCAGTTATACAAACCAGTCAGTTAATGCTGTACAGTGAAATAATCGCTGTTTGTTCTGAGATCCACACAAAACACATAAATACAGTCCGTACCGCGCAGTAAACACACTCCGTCTCAGTTATACAAACCAGTCAGTTAATGCTGTACAGTGAAATAATCGCTGTTTGTTCTGAGATCCACACAAAACACATAAATACAGTCCGTACCGAGCAGTAAACACACTCCGTCTCAGTTATACAAACCAGTCAGTTAATGTTGTACAGTGAAATAATCGCTATTTGTTCTGAGATCCACACAAAACACATAAATACACTGTTTGGGCCGAACGTAGAATTTGTGAGTGTTAAACCTGGTGGTACTTATAGTAACCAGTGGGTTTGTGTGTTTAAGGTGCAGACTGTTCCTCGTTTGTAAGTTATGCAGACAGTAAGAAAGGATTCATATGACTTTTTAAATTTTATTTTTACCACGTTGATGTTGAGTGAAGTGTAGCAAAAATAATTATATTAGCGAATTTGGTATTATAATTCATTCAAGTGGAGAAGTGTAAGTTTTTCTTGCAAATAATATAACTCAAAATAAGAAACGAAATCTGGAAAAGTTAAAATTAAAATAGCAAGCCATTAAGGAAATCAAGGTAATGCGGAGGACGAAAGAAATGTGTAGATGGAACTAAATGGCATTCAAGAAAAAAGGAGAAATGAAGGATATGCATAAATGAAAGGACCAGATTTAAAAAGTGCTCTAGTAGAGAAGAGTGCAAAAGAGAAGCAGAAATTACAATAAAGGAACACAGAGAAAGCAACAGGAATTGGAGAAATTGAGAGAGAAAGACGATTACGGACGTGGCCTGGGAGTATGAACAGAACCATTTTCCCTTTCCACGTACGCAGAATTTTTCATTTTCTATGTATGAAGGTTGGTAAAACTGGAAGCAGTGGGCTACATATACGACATCTGTTACACCTAGATCGAAAAATGTCAATCTAGTGATGTCCTTATCCTGTACGTAATCGCAAACCAATTTCAGGATAATGCTATTTGAATTTTAATCAAGACTGCCTTGGCCGTGCCATGGCTCAGGCGGTTAGTCGCCGACCTTCCACTGCGGAGGCCTGGGTTCGATCCCGGGTCAGTCCATGTGGGGTTTGTGGTGGACAAAGTGACACTGGAACAGGTTTTTCTCCGAGTTTTCGGTTTTCCCCTGTCAATTTCATTACACTGGTGGCTCCATTACTTGTAAAACTTGGTAACAAAACTGCTTATCTTCATCATAGGGTTGCACAAAAAAGCCTTAAGGCTGTGGTGCGTCCGTAGCATCTGCTGCGGGGCCCTTCACCATGTAAAGAAAAAAAAAGACTGCCTTCCTTTAAGGTATATGATGATTGTATTTACCCCCAGGCAAACTGCACCCGAAGTTTCGCTGCTAGCAGATTTTGTTCGTAGTTTGTGTGGCTTTCATTCAAACGGCAGCGTGTTACAACTACGTGATTTGTGCTCAATCCGTTAAAACAGCTTTACGATCAGCGGAAATAAGAATATGATGATGGCAACCTCCTCCTGTCTTTACCCACATAATATCGTATGCACATTGTCACAGCATGTATCGTTTGTTTCATTAACTACCATCAGTGTCTAATCTTTATAATATGCAACTAGTTTGTTTTCTATGCGGTAGGAACTGAATGATATATAGGCCTAACATTTACATGAAGGAAGGACAATGGTGGCACTGGGAGGGGTTTTTTTTCCGAGTATTTGTTGTTTCTCCTGTCAGTGTCATTCCACCAATGCTTCATATATATATATTTGCCTTAATTCTGTTGTTATAAGAAAGGCAAATGAGCGAAGCCTGGGAACTTTTAAACAAAGCAATGCTGTCCCAGATACTGGGACAAAAAAGTATTTTCACGTTGTTTTTCAACAAAAACGCGAACCAAATTAAGTCCACTCCTAAAAATGGTTGCAGTCGGTTTTAAAACCAGTAAACGTTGTATTAAAGCTTATAAAATTTTGTAATCTATGAAATTAATACAGTGTCCTTATACAAAACAGGAAATTTATTCGATAACGTATACCTAATTAATTTTGTAACATTTTTTTCTTTCTAATTTCAACACCTCTCTCCTTTATGGTTTCTGGAATAATTATTCTCCAAATAATATCCTTCCTACTCTTAAAACTTAAGTATCGTTCTTTATCTTGTCCTTCTGCCACAAAATTGTCCGCAATATTAATTGGAGTCTGGGATACACAAACAGTCAGGTATTTCAGAATTCAGTTTTTTTTTTACGTCTCCAGGCCCCTGAGATGGATAGTCTACGTTTTTGTACATCTCTCTCCTCAGTTCGAGCAATGGACCGGAAAGATGCAACACGCTGATCCTGCGGTGTTATATCCTAGTAGCGCTTCCTTTCACTGAATGCTGGAAATAAAATCCGCGTTAAAGAATCAATATATGGATATCATTCAGAGTCCGGAAGCTTCCTCTTCTATCGAAAAACGTTTCTGCAGTACTCGTGAGCACCAGTAATCCTGACATATGACTGTAGGGAGGTTCTTCCGCTACTCAGATCTCTAGATACGTTGTTACAACGACGGCTGATACCCTTAAAAGACAGTGGTTACTTTACACACCACTAGGTTTAACGTTCAAAAATTCTACGTTCTGCCCACATAGTGTATTTATGTGTTTTATGTGGATCTCAGAACAAACAGCGATTATTTCACTGTACAGCATTAACTGATTGGTTTTTATGGCTGAGATGGAGTGTGTTTACTGCGCGGTACGGACTGCATTTATGTGTTCTGTGTGGATCTCAGAACAAACAGCGATTATTTCACTGTACAGCATTAACTGATTGGTTTGTATAACTGAGACGGAGTGTGTTTACTGCGCGGTACGGACTGTATTTATGTGTTTTGTGTGGATCTAAGAACAAACAGCGATTATTTCACTGTACAGCATTAACTGACTGGTTTGTATAACTGAGACGGAGTGTGTTTACTGCGCGGTACGGACTGTATTTATGTGTTTTGTGTGGATCTCAGAACAAACAGCGATTATTTCACTGTACAGCATTAACTGACTGGTTTGTATAACTGAGACGGAGTGTGTTTACTGCGCGGTACGGACTGTATTTATGTGTTTTGTGTGGATCTCAGAACAAACAGCGATTATTTCACTGTACAACATTAACTGATTGGTTTGTATAACTGAGACGGAGTGTGTTTACTGCGCGGTACGGACTGTATTTATGTGTTTTGTGTGGATCTCAGAACAAACAGCGATTATTTCACTGTACAACATTAACTGATTGGTTTGTATAACTGAGACGGAGTGTGTTTACTGCGCGGTACGGACTGTATTTATGTGTTTTGTGTGGATCTCAGAACAAACAGCGATTATTTCACTGTACAACATTAACTGACTGGTTTGTATAACTGAGACGGAGTGTGTTTACTGCGCGGTACGGACTGTATTTATGTGTTTTGTGTGGATCTCAGAACAAACAGCGATTATTTCACTGTACAGCATTAACTGACTGGTTTGTATAACTGAGGCGGAGTGTGTTTACTGCGCGGTACGGACTGTATCTTTATATTTCATTCAAGTTAATCTTGGTTTTTAAGTGTTAATCACTGCTAATGTCTATGTTAGTATCGCATTTATAGTCTTTGATTTTTAAAATAGAATTAATTTGTGTTTGATATTCCTGCTTAAATGTGTATTTCGATTAATACGGACCATATCAGTCCATGAAAAAATTTCAATACGCACTGCATTGCAGTACTTAAAGTAATGTGTAATGTTGTTGTAATATGTACGACAACCTTACACACACGCTACGCTTTTCGACACGACAGACATTTTCAGGCTTGAATGCGCAATATTACTGCCAATACAGTGCACTGTTACTCTTCAAAAAATGGTTTCCTAATAACTAGAAACCTAAATTAATATTGCATACGTGAAAATTGACTTCATACACTTTTCTAAAATTTGTATCAGAATGTTGAGCCAACAATCATTATATTTTAAATTTTTAAAATCTGAAATCTGCGGTCTTCTGGGGTATTACTCGGCGTCGTGTGGTAATTGTTTTCCGACGTTTCGGGACAACGTATCGG